>JAMKCH010061668.1:0-145291 GCA_023653785.1 Ophioderma brevispina
TTGTGGTATCACTTTTTCAATAGGGGCCAATTTAAGTTTACACAGGGGTCAAACTTTTAAAATGCCCCAATCATGTTGAAATGTATGCCACATTGTCCATCTAATCATAAGGATTCCAAAAATGTATAGTTTGTGTGACCTACGACCATTGGTTTTGGAGTTATAAGGTAAAAAAGGGCTAAAAAGGTAAAAAAGGTCAATCTCAATTTGTACAGGGGTCAACATTAAAAGTTAATCTGATTATGTTTTAAATACTTGCAAGTTATTGCCTGAGGTAAGAGGACTCATAAAAGGTATAGTTTGTATTATGTTAAATGCTTACTTACGGAGATAAGGGTCAAAGAAGGTCAACACCAATTGGGTATGGATATTTATTAATCTTTCCCTGGAGATGGCCAGCGCACACAAGTGTTGAAAAAACCCATATGCACTTGGCCGGATTCGACCGGCGACCTCCGTATTACTAGTGACGGCGCTCTAACCAACTGAGCCACAAGACTGGGTTGGTAGAAGAACGATAGATATCATCTATAGGTGTTAGGTTCGAAAGGTGTCCTTCGCTTTCCTAGCGAATAGCATTAGAACGGTATATTTACATATACAATTTATATTTGTTTTGAAATTTTAACTACTTAGTTCTCCAGGTAGACGAGGATGGATATTTATTAATCTTTCCCTGGAGATGGCCAGCGCACACAAGTGTTGAAAAAACCCCGTATGCGCTTGGCCGGTTAAAATTTCACCAATTGGGTATGTTGACCTATGACCTATTTTGTCCCATAACATGGTAACTATGCATTGCAGATGGTACAAACTATTCCTCATTTTGACTCATTAAGCTAGATGAACAACTTCTATCATTTTCAACAAAATTGGAGCAACTTCTGATTTTGACCCCTGTACAAATAGAAATTGACATTTTTTACCATTTTAGCCATTTTACCCTATAACTCCAAAACCATTGGTCATAGATGGTACAAACTATACATTTTTGGAATCCTTATGACTAGACGGACAATATGGCACACATTTCAACATGATTTGAGCATTTTAAAAGTTTGACCCCTGTGTAAACTTAAATTGGCCCCTATTGAAAAAGTGACACCACAATTTGTGAGTACTACCTACCTAGCGTTGATATAGAGCATCCATACTAACTACCAAAGGTGTCAAACCTTTTCTGTAGTGAGGGGTAAACGATGTTTGACCTGGGTCCTAGCTCCTACACTATAGTAGTAGTAAATCTCGTTTGGTCCCCGCTAATGAATCCAGATACCTACATAATAATGAATACTAATAAGTTAATTTGCCAGGGCTCCTACGGTCCTTGAAGGTCCTTGAAAGTCCTGGAATTTCAAAATCCTTTTTCCAGACCTTGAAAACCCTGGAAATTCACAAATGGTCCTTGAATGTCCTTGAAAATTGCAGTCACTGTGTGATGATTTTTGATTAAAATGAATTTCATGGCAAACCAAAAAGTAACAATTTTATAATCCATTTGCTACATCAACGGCAATGGAAATTTAAGAATATATTTATTTACCCCTTATGCTGCTATTACAGGCTGTAACAATTACTGAACGTGTCATAAATGCAAAAGATCACGCCCATTTTTGGTTTGTTTTTGTCTTAGTCGGTGTATTGAGAGAAGTTAATGTTCTATTTAAAAGTGAAACTAATTGCACACAAGCCAACTAGTGCGGATTTTTCGTATTCCATACGGAAAATGAAGCGAAATACGGACGTTTTCCGGAAAAAAATATGGAAAATGGTCACGTCACTAAAATAAAAATAAAGTGTATATATTAAGAAAATAAGTAAATACAGAAAAATAAAGTTAAGGAAAGAGGGCAATATCTTTTCAAAACAAATAAAAGAACATAGATTTGAAAGATTTTCAATTTATAAAGTCTGTTTAAATGGTTTCCGACATCGTTTTTCTTCCGACTTTCGGAAGGTTTACCCACATTAATTGATTTAACCATTTAACTGCTGTATGCTAAATGTCTTCTGAAGGTATTTTAGTCTACTATTCAACTGCGGAGGTGCAAAGGGGTAGACCTACAAACAATGTATTGTTATAGTGGTTTTGTTTTCAAGTTAAGAACCTTTGAAAGTTTTAGACTCATTTTTCATGCACTTTATTAAAAAAAGTACTCCATATGGACTTAGTTCCTACTGACAGTTCCTTGAATGGGGCTGTCAGACGGCAGAGCTCTGTCCATTTTTTCTAGAAAAGATGTATTTTAAAGGTGCTTGTTCCGATCGCCCTGGGACCCCCTGATTTACCCGGAAGTAGAATAAATTTTGATATTAGATGAAAGGTCGTATTTTTCTAATTATCGTCCTGAAATTTCAGCTTCCAAATCCACCTCTTTGCAAAGATATTAACAAAAAACTGCCATTTTAGTGGTTAACCATCAATATTATAGCACAGTAGTGAATAGGACCTTGCAATGCACGTTATCGCTTCTATTATCAAAACTACAGGTTCGTTTCCCACGATACTTCATGGTAAGTGTATGCAGGTGCCAGGCTCTCATATCAAGTGGAGAACAAGACACACATAAATCGGAACACCCACCTTTAAAGAGCTCTATCTCATGATGCAGTTCATATGTACATAGGTAGCTCAGTTTTCAAGTTATGAGCCTTTAAAGTTTAGACTTTAAGTTCATTTTTAATGTACTACAAAGCTAAACAATATTTTCCTTATGGACTGTGTACATACTGACAGTTCCTTAAAGGGGGAACTATCAGATTGTGGAACTCCGCCCATATTTTTTTCAGGAAAGCAGTAATTTAAAGAGCTCTCTCATAATGCAGTTGTATATAGATGGCTCAGTTTTCAAGCTATGATCCTTTAAAATGTTGACCTTCTATTTCATATAATTCTCCGTATGGACTTAGTTTCTACAGACAGTTCCTTAAATGGGGCTATCAGACGGCGGTGTTACCACATACCTATAAACAATCTTACAATTTCTGAATGGGGTACAGTGTAGTTCAATGACGTGACCATTTTCTGTATTTTTTTTGTGTGAAAACGTCCGTCCATATCTTGCATCATTTTCGTATGGAATACAGAAAATCTGTACGAAATTAGTACAACATTAGGTCCTTGAAATTAGCTCATTTAGATCCTTGAAAAGTCCTTGAAAAGTCCTTTAATTTTGGAAGGAGCTGGGTGTACGAACCCTGATATACATATGAACAAAACAATGCATTTGGGGCCACCATAAGGCCAAGAAAAAATATTTATATGCCGTAACCGACTGACCTTAGAAAAACTCGCCGATTCAAAATTTTTAAAATCTGCCGACTGACCAATTGTTTTCATTTACATTTTTTTTTACCAACACAAAGACAAAAAAAATAAAAAATAAGACAAAACAACTACAATAAGGAAAATAAAAGATCTTTGCTATGTCATTAAAAAAGCTTTAAATAGCAGCATGTTGTATATTCATTTTAAACTAAAAAGTGTGAAGTTCATCTTAAAAAAATATCTGACCGACCGATCTTAATATTTTTCCTCCCTTAAGGCAAACAAACATTTTTTCTTTGCCTAATTATGGACCACTTACTTGTTGCTAACACATCTCCAGGACCAAGGCCTCTCACACCAATGATTTTAGCAGTAAAGATTGACCTGTTGTGACATGCAGCCAGTACAATTTTGTGGGCAGACCAGACGATATCGGGTTACAATTTCATTGAAAAAAAAGGTCAAAAGCCAGACATTATGTCTAGAAATTAAGGGCAGGTTCTGGTTAGAATTGCCTGTGTCTTGCTAGCTGTTAGCAATGGTTCAGCTTCACTGTGCTAAAGCAATGAAACTGCTGAAGCGAATCTGGATTAAAAGTAGCCCAAAGTCTGGAGAAAGTTTAATATGTATAGTAATTGAAGGGAAATCTATTGTATTGTAGGTTGAACTTATTATTTACCCAGTTGAAGATGTTTTCTTGCATATTTTACACAGGGTTTCCCCTGGATTGAAGCCGATAATGAGCTGAGCAGCCTTCCTGATGCCAAAATGATCCCACTGAAATCAATGTCTTCTCATTTAATAAAGGTTGGTGAAATGCTTTCAAGAAAGTGCCTGTTTAAACACTTTCTCTTACCACGAGGGTAAATTAAGGTGCTGGGTCATTCCATGCCAATTCAACAAATCGAGTACACTATCACCTCATGGATTTCTTTCTTTTTTGGTGTATTGAAAGATATTGATGGGAAACTAAAATCCTTAAAATTTGAGCTCTGTACCTCTGTTTGTTTTCACGCTACAGCAATTTTAAATTTGAGGGGGTCACCTCAAAAACATGTAATGGTATGAAATTTAATATTCAGAGGGCCATAAGTAAATAACTACACCCTCAGATCCTTCAAACTTGGTATTCTGGATTACCTTTTGCTGCAGATTGCAAATATGTGATCAGAAAAAAAATGCACCTTGCCCCAATTTAAAATGATAGGGGGTCAAAAAAAACCACTCTGCAACTCCATGAAAGAGCTGCGAGTCTTTTTTGGTTACATAAGTGTTATTGTAATTATAATGTACTACACTGCAATCATAGAAAAGGTCAAAATAATGCATGTCTTCTTGCTATAAATCTTAATACTCTGTGCTCTATGCTTTCACACACACATCGTTTGCATCATGCTTATTTTGTTGTTTCAGATGCAGCTCTATGTTGAAGAAAGCAGTGAGAAGTCATGACACAGATTATGAGGCAACTATGCGTGTTTAAGTAACGAGGATAGGTTATCAACAATCTACCTCACCCGTACTCACTTGAGTAGGTGTGCTGTTCTTGCATTGCTCTCATGAGCTTGTTCGTCTTCTTAGCGTACCCACAAGTCATTGGTAATGGCTTGTGGTGTCAGGATTTATTCAACTGAGTAAGCTGATCCGGGGCCGCGTGTATTCATAATACGGACGCTCCTAACATGGCCCGCTTTTTTTTTTTTTAGATTGGGTCAGAATGGGAACACTCTGGGATTTACACCCTACTCTTATTCGACACTGACTGCGATGTACATGTACAGTTGTGACTCTCTGTACACGGGACCGATGGCTTAACGTCCCCTCCGAAGGGCGAGATGCTTTCATGATTCATTTGCCCAATTCCGAGCGACCCGTGGAGGAGAGCGGCATTATGTATTTAATCAATAGCTGTATACAGATCAAATCCAGAATTGAGCACCCAAATAAATCCCAGTAATAAGTAACCGGGATTCGAACCCGGAATTTTTTGGTAAATTTGTGCCACAGGCAAGCACCCTAACCGCTAGGTTAGGCAATTATTAGAAGTTTGTATACTTCAAGTTTCAGTGTGAGAGCTTAGAGATCAAGGTGGATTTTATCCTGTAAAGGGGCATTTCATGATCTACAGCCTCTTCCCCCAACTTACTTCAAAGAAATTGATTTTTGACTGTTGACCTATGTATAGTATGTCGGCCTGATCTTATGTGCAGATTCAATCAATGTTAGAAGAGATTTGTTAATTTGGTTATTTTCTGTTTGTAAACGGACGGTGACTTACGGGGCAGTTTGATGCAAACATTCGCTCGTAACATCAAAACGCAGTCTTAATCACCCAAAATTTTAGAATCTTTTCTTGAGGATACCTAGTGAATCAAAAAACAAAAGAATTATAAAATGCACCTTTATGGAAAGAAAAACACCTATGTCATTCTGATGGTTAATTTTCATTTGTAAAATTTCAAAAAAGATAAAAAAAATAAAAAGTTAAACTTTCACAATGGCATTTTGACTTTGACAACTTGCTGGCGGATGGTAAATGTTACCGCCCAAAGTCCAGTACTATGTAAACATTACAGCATAGAAAAATGCACTTTGTTATTGATTTTGCCAGGCGAACCTTGAATATAAAATGATCCTTGGACATCCAAGAACATTGTCAGTCATTGTTCGGGAAAGATCAACACCATGTTATAATTTGCACTTATTTGTGTCATCTGCCTTAGCAGGCAAGACACATAGGCTGATATTCGCAAAAGTGGGTTAACTTTAACCCTGGGTTAAATATCCCATAGAGGATAACATGAATTTAACTCATGATCGTGGGTTAAACCCTGTTTAACCATGGGTTAACTTTCCTGGGTTAAAGTTAACCCGCTTTTGTGAATGCCGGCCATAGGGATCACTTTGTCCACTGTTGTTGTATGTGATGTTGTTGAAAAATGTTTAACATTTCCCTGTAATATCCGCATACTTTGATGGATTTCAACCAAACTTGAGTCATAGGAGCAACATGGGATCCCTCATTCGTTGGTGAGGTCAAAGGTCACATAACAAGGTGAAAGGTCATGTGAGGTCAAGTTGTAAGATTAGCTGAAACAGTGGCGGTGCCAGACTTCTTTTCTGGGGCAAACGGAGGGGAACATGCAAAATTGGGAAATTTTTACTATATTGGCCCCAAATCCCAAATTTTTGCCAAACTTGTGTGATTTTTGGCTCCAAATCGCTGATTTTTGCCCAAAATTGTCATTTTTTTCTGGCAGTGGGACAAACCATGATGGTAGGCGACAATACCGGGCGGTCCAAGGACCGTGATGTATTTGTTCAATATGGCATCCAAATAACATGCACTATGTATGTTTGTAGTTGCTATGATGAGTGTGAGCTTCTTTACCATAGTAACGCACATGACTCAAAGTTGCTAATATTTTTTTATCAATAGGGAACCGTTGATCCAGGGGGTACGAAAACGGAGTCGCCAAACTGGTTCATTTTTGGTTTGGTAACCAGCAAAAATAAGCATTTTCATGCCGAATTGCCGGCGGATTCTAAATAAATTACCAGGAATAGTTAGGGGGACTGTGGTTTGATACGAAGTCCCGTGGGATTCAATGATTAAAGCATCACACCTATTAGACACCTTAAGTAGGTTCCACAGAGAACAAGAAAAGTTTGGATGGAGAATTCCCAGGGGTGGCAGATGGGAAGCCATCTGTTTTCAAAAATGGCTGCCATTTGGTAATTTCAATCATAACTCCCCCCCCCCAAGTTGTGAATGTGATAGGAAGGCTAGTTTGGTGCCAAAACTTGTATGTTAAACATCTACAAGTCTCTGGAAAGGATAAAGCTACATTGGAAGAGGAGCCATTAACTGACTGGCAGCCATTTTGTTTTCAAAATGGCCGCCAATTACAAGTTTATTATACAGTTTCAGCGCAATTTCAGTGGTGAGTTTTATAAGCCTATCAATAGATAGGTAGGCTTATGCCATCGAGTAGAAGATTTTCTGTCAAGGGCAGCCACTAAAATATAAACTAGTCTGTTGTATCTTATTCATATCGTGAAAATTTCCACGTTAGCAAGTATTGAAATTGTGGTGTTTTCTATGAAAAACAATTTTTTGAAATTTTTAGTTTCAAATGGGATTTGGGGGTATTTTTTTTGTATTTTTGCCCTGATTTCCAAGGTGATCAATGAGAGGCATTTATTTCATGCAGCATCACTTGGCCTAGCTGCTATTTGGTATAATGCTGCCCTTGAAAGGCATTTGCATTTGCAGCCTAATGTTTTACCTGGGTTTTTCAGTGTGCAGCCAATTTACATGTTATTTACACTAGCTGCCAGCATGGGGTCACAGGGACTTTTAGCAAGGACCACATTCCCCGTCTGTTGGTAGAACAAGCTCAGACCTCTGGTTAGACAGATGTGCAATTTAGCAATATGCTGGTACTCGTCGTATTACAACAATGGATATAGTATAAATATAATGTAACATTTCTGTTAAATTAAAAAATGGTTTATATGTCATTAAAAGTAAACTTGTGTATTTACATAATAAGCCCAGTGCATGCAACCAATCGAATAGGAATTTCTGCTCAATTTATTATTCTGGTCAGTCAGATTGTATATCTTTCTAACCCTATAAAAATCTACATTTAAAAAATGGTTTATATTTCTTCAAAATGTAAACTTGTGTATTTTCCATAATAAGCCCAGTGCATGCACCCAATCAATAGAATTTCTGCTCATTTATTATTCTGGTCAGTCAGATAGTATATCTTCTACCCCTATAAAAATCCAAATATTTCTTTCTCAATTTAAAATAAATGTCTGGAATTTCTTGGATCCACAAACCTTTCCTCTGTGTGTGTGTATGTGTGTCCATGTCTGTATCCCAGTCTGTGCCTGTCTCTCTGGCTGTTGCATGTGTGTGCCTATGTGTGTGTATTGTAAACAGATCTGTCAAAAATAAGAATTAACAATTGAACAAATCTGTTTGCTCAGAGCAAGACCAAGAAAACCTATTTGTATGTACATGTACGTGTCTATATATGTGTGTGTGTTTGTGTGTATGTATGCACGTATGCAAGGGTGTGTGTGTGTGTGTGCATGCATGCGTACATACATGTATGTATGTATGTATGTATATATATATGTATGTATGTATGTGGAGATAAAAAGCTGCGCCGGCATTATAATATAATAAAATTAATGTCCAAAGTAAAAAATGCCGTAATAACTTATCTCATTATTACGGCATTCCTTTGGATATTAACTGTATTATATGTATTATATTTATAATGTTTCTATCTATTAGCTAATTTAGCTAATTAACTAATTAGAGGACTTCTGAAAAGTGATCCTTTGTGCTCACACTTTAGCTTTTGTTAACAGAATAAACCTATATGTATAGCAAGATTGAATGTTTAGGTTAATAGTGTTTCAGACAGTTATATTTATTTATAGTGTTTAAAACAGATACATGTTTGTCTTTATGTCTGTCTGGTCATTTTGGTTAAAGTGTTGTAATTTGTTTCTCTTCTGCCCAAACTCTTGAGCCAATTTCAACCAAATTAGGTCAGAAGAACCCTTGGTCCAAGCTTGGTTCATATAGGGTGTTCACAGATTGGGCCAATTAAGGGGCAATCTTAAAAAATCTATGAATTTGTTTTTCAGTTGCAGATAAATTGCTATAATCACCAATCTTGGTCAGAAGATCCACTGGCCCAAAACCCATATTGGGGTTTAACAGATTGGATTCAAAGGTCACATGCATTGAATTCAAATTCAGTTGGAAGAATCACTCAACTGCTGACACGTGACCTATATGGGGGTGTTAACAGATTGGGTCAAAGCTCATGTGTGCTGATTAAGGGGCATTTTGTCAGTTAGGGTAAAGTTATATAATTTGTTTCTCTTCTGCCTAAACAATTTGAGCCAATTGCAGCCTAGCTTGGTCAGAAGAGCCACTGACTCATGGGGTGTGTTCAGAGAATGACACCCATTGACCCAGGATATGACCTTTTAACGCCATCATACAAGTGTTACACATTTTGCGATCACAAAGAGAGGCAAGACTTGTGGTTCGAGAACCACCTTGTTCTTAATTACCAAAATTTGTTGTAGCAAGTCAATTTGTTTATCATAGTATTTTCCATTGTAAGTAAAATAAGGGTGTCACAAAAATATTGTCCTCTTTGAATACCATCACTTGATAGGCTTCTGCATCATTGATGCTCTGGTACAAATTTAAATTGGGTGGCACAGTCTCCATTTAACTTGTCAAGTTGTATATAAAGATGTTTTGGATTTGTCGAGAGTAAACAGTAATTCTTCCAACCATTGAAAATGGCGCATTTGACAATGTTAAAGTCATTTTTTGGTATTTGTTTTCAATATAAGTTTACTAAAGGGCATTTATGCTAGACCTAAATGCTATGGTGCAATTTAGCTTCCAAGAGTCAGTGACGTCAAACAGGTAGGAGCAGGTAGTTATACTTGTACATCTAAGTGGGGGTGTACAAGTTTTTAGAGTACGCCGGAAGCGTAGTTCCACCTACAACGGTAAAGCACGGGGCACTTGATCAGTGGACTCTGCAGCATTTTCATGTTGTATATAGAGCCGGGACTATATCTCCCTTTACATCGGTGTAAAAAGAGTCCCCATGGCGCCAAAGTCCGGGCTCCAGAAACGACGAATAAAAGTATGAAACTAATGTGGCCTGAGTCAACTGAGGCTATATTCCTGTGTCACCGGTGTAAGGGAGGTAAATGCGTCCAGAGATTCACGATCTCCTGCCACATATTAATTAAGCTTTGGGCCTGTATCGCATTTACGTCACTCACAACTGACTCAGAAGATAAATAGCGCTATCCATTTGCTTGAGTCCTATATCATATCAGAGCAGATGAGGTAATGTGGGCCCATAAAACAATTACACAGCATATAATTACCTTCTTACAAGTGCACGGTGGGTTGGTTTTAGTGATATGAATCCCACCAATATTTATAATAGCAAGAGCAAGTTCACCCAGCAGTCCACTTGTGTGAATTCCTTATGTTTTACACTACATTGTTTAAGTTTTTTCTATCACTGTAGTCATCATCAACTTTAATGATGATACTGTTAAAAATGAACCATAAAAACGTTTGTGTAGCTGCAGCAGTTAAACGATTTTTTCTACAAACGGTCATTTTTAACAGTGTTGGGCATTGGTTAGGTCCAACACTTTTCTGCATTCTTGCATCCATCAGACTTGAAAAAGCATCCACAAAGCTCTGTACAGAATAGTCCATTCTTCCACGTTTGCACAAATTGTTTTTGCACATCAAAGCTATTGCACAATCAACACTTCACTAAAGGAATTACTGGCAATTGGAGAAGGAGGCAATTTGTCATCACGGGCTTGAATTTGCTATTCATCAAATCCTACCCGTAGTATTGGGCTGGGGTAACTTCAGATTTCGTATTTCGTACCCTCTCATTGTACCAAGACATTGAGTGGTAGTGGGCTCGCATGAAAGCTGGTAAAAGTGCAAGCTCTTGTCGGAGGCCTGACCGACTCGTACCCTCTGATTGTTGCCTGTTTCTTGCCTGGTAAATCCACACATCGATAACTTGAATTAGGTCTCACCATCACTCCCAGAAGCACACACATAGCCTTCCTTCCCATAGTCTAAATGCACACAATTAAAATCACTTCCACATGTGTAAAGACTTTATTCACCATACACAGACGTCCTTTCTTACGTTCAAATGTTCATTACATTAAAATAACAGCGTTTTTGACTGGCAGCTGGGACTCACAACAGTTAAAATCAAACGTTTTTTTTTTTTTAACAGTCCATTTGCACGTTTCCAGTCCCTTTTTACAGTTATTTTGCACGTTTTTGGAGTCCCGCAACAGTCAAACGCCGTTATTTTAAGATCAGTTTTTAACAGTGTACTAGTCTTCTGTCGCTACCCAAACCTCTGTTTTGTCCGCAGGAGTATATAAGAGACCACATGCTCCTATTTACAATGCCTGGATGCTCAGAAGGACGCAATTTCTTTTCTCCCCTTATCACATCATGGGCAGAATAGTTCACTGAGACATTTGCTGGCAAGGGAAAGCTGACGTTTTGGGAGGGCTTGAAAGAATTTGGCTCGATGATGACACGGTAGGCCCTTTCACAGCTCGGAGTGGCAAAACACCATCTGATCTTGAAGCAATCCCTTAGCCTGCCCATCAAAAGCATTTGTGTGTCCAGTTTGTATTTACCTCATACGGCATTAACAAATGTAGCGGATGTACAATTCATGTTTTGGAAGCTAATTCTTACTGTGAGGATTGTTTTGGTCGCTGCCAAGTAACAGGGCAAGAAACAATGCCCAATCGTATGATCTTGCCTCCTACCAGAGCAGCAATTTTACTAGCTACCATGCAATCCTATACCACAACGATGATTATTAGTAGTGGAGCGGTTTGTAACTGCAAAAATTGGGTCGACACACCCTCCCTCGGTACAACAAACCGCACCCACTTCTATTCGAAAGATAGTATAAATAATTCAAAAAAATTGATGGTTTGGTCAAAAACTTTGGTGGCAGGGTGTTTTTTGGGTCAAAAAATCAGGTTTTTTGAGCTAAAACCTTAAGAAATCAAGATTTATTAATTCTTAGCCAAACAATTTAAAAATCATCATCAATACCTTATCAATCTCTGATCCTTTTATTATAAAGATTTCTGTTTTATACAATATATAAAGGGTCCTCCGAATTTTGCCCCAAAATCCACCTTTTTCCTAACAAAAGCATCCTTTTTTATCACCTGTCACCACAACGATCTTACCTGAACCCTTTATGCAATGTATAAAACCTATATCAATGACAAAACGGATACCATAAAAAGAAGATTGTATATTTTTACCTGAAAAAATTAACAAAAAATATAATTTCTCTTAACTTGCAGGCCAAATTTCATTTTTCGGCATAGCAATCATCCTGCAACAAATATGTCAACCACTATAATTTTTTTTTCCTTCAAATAAAGGTGGTTTGTGTTTTTGTTGTCACGGTGGGAGGGTTAACTGAAAACTAGTGCAGCACTTTCAAGTGCTCGGCCGCTCCGCTATAGGTGCAATCAGGGCCGTAGCAGGGGGTGGGGGCGTTGGCGACGCCCCCCCCCAAAACTTACAAAGGTCCCGCCTTTTTTTGTGGAAGGTCCCGGCTTTGTCCATTTTAGATAGGTCCACTCTTGGTGATGAACAAAGTTTTGTCGCTTGGCTAAATTTTGTTGTTGTAAGGGTTGTGCTGCATGGTATAATATGAATGAGGAGCCGGTTAATACCATTGTAGTACGCATTGCTGTTGTTATTAAACTGTTTTTTTTGAACGCTGCGATGAAGTCATGTTCACCCCCCCCCCCCCCCGCCCCCCCCCAACCCCCCCCCCCCCCCCCCCCCCCCCCCCCCCCGTCTCATAATTTGGTGACGTACCGTGAAGAAATTGGGTTCAAACCAAAACTTGGTTTGTTGTGTGCACAAAGGTCCCGCTTCTGGCAAATCCGCACCCTCCCACCATGAATTCCTGGGTCTACGGGCCCTCTGTACAATGACAGATCAAATCCAGAATTTTGCAGCGACCCAATTTACTACTACAGATGGGGATTTAGTGGATGAAAATTCAAGCCAGTGATGACACTTGCCTCTTGCTCCAGCTGCAATCATTCTTTGGAGAAATGATTGTGCCAAGTTTTGATGTGCCAACAATAAGTGCAAATGTATAATGGACTGAAATGTACAGACTTACTGGGTGTTCCATCGAGTCTGACGAACCAGATGTCCCCATCTGGCAGATGGGAGGCCAAACCGGTGATTTAAAACCTTAACATTGTCATGATTGTGGTAAACAAAGAATACACAAGAAGTGGATTAATTGTGAGCTCATGATTCAATCCATATTTGTGGGGGCTCATTACCAATAAACAACTCCAAAGTGCACGTTTATAGAGTTTAAAATATGCTCACTGCTGCTTTGTGGGCACATTTGCCTATCTGGTCGGTCATGATTAATAGACCGTGCAAAGCGAATTAGTGAAGAGTGGCTTGGTTCATGTAATCCTATTGTGGGGAATCATACCAATTAAATAACTTTACACATTGCAGGGTTAAGGATTCATACCAAATAAAGGTTAAAAAATTTACATCCAGCTCTTCATACAACACTCATGGACTACGTACAGGAAGCTTTATTAATGTACTCATACAAAATTAGACTTGCTCTACGTTCTTACAGTGGTGTGTATGGGTTGTTTTATTTACATCTGTGACAGTGTTTGGTAGGCCTCGTCTACCAAAGCGGGGTGGCAACCCGTAAATCTTTCCTCCAGTACGTTAAAACCCCAATAGCTTTCGCAAAAATGCTTCAGGTAATTGTTTTCTCATTCGTTTAGGAATTTAGCGATTTTTTGTAAAGGGTACCCCTTCAAGGGGTTAGGGGTGCGTCGAAGTTAATGGTGTGTGTGTGTGGGGGGGGGGGTTCTGCCACCCAAGGAATTTATGGTGGCACTTTTATAGAACCAATATTATTCTTAGTATAGCTTCTCTTATGTTCATGTCAAACCAAGTCAATTGCCACCTTTAAAGCTGAACAACCGCAAGAAATTCAAAACATTCCTAACTTTATAGTGCAAAAGTGGATTTCACCTATTTTGGGAATATGGACAATTTTGCAGAATTGATTGTACCATCATTTGATGACATACTATGTTTGTTCATACTTAATTTTGGTATCAATTAGAAAGAAGGGGTGGACCATAGCTACCCATGGTACGAATCCATAAGAAAGGGGGTGGCAAAAAAAACAATCTTGGTAAGATAGGGTAACAAAGTCATAATGGCTGCCATTTGAAATACAATGTATCACAAGATGGATGGAAAAGAATCACTTTTACTCTTTACAAATTGGAAACATATTAATTACTGTACATTTGAATAGTTAAATGGAGGACTGTTTCACCATAATTAAATTTGTATGAACTCACACTAAAATTACTGCTGAAAAGGGGTAATTGGCGGCCCATTTTGAAAAAACAAATTGCTGCAAGTCTTAATGTTCCTCTTTTAATCTAGCTTTATCCTTTCCAGAGAGTTGTAGGTGTTTAATATGAAGTTTTGACACCAAAACTAGCTTCCTAGTGCATTCACAACTCGAGTTATGATTTGAAAATATACCAAAATGGCAGCCATTTTGAAAATCAAGATAGCCGCCATCTGCCACCCCTGGGAATTCTCCATCAAAACTTTTCTTGTTCTCTGAGACCTACTTAAGGTATCTAAATAGGTGTGATGCTTTAATCATTGAAATCCCACAGGATTCCACAGTCCCCCTAACTAACCAATGGGGAGTAAGAATATGGCGGTCAGGATTCTGAGCTGTGTATATCCAATATAAAAGCTTATAAACAGCATTCATGTACGGTGCATCAGTGGATATTTATAGCAGATTCACGATCTCAGTGCACAATAAGCAGGGGTATTTGACACAGACGGGAATGATCCAATCCCAACAGTTATTTTAAATCAACCGTTTATGAGAATAGTTATCACCATTCTCTTCTACCACCTGGAGTGAGTATATAGTCACTCTGTGCATGCCATAGTGTTATGCGACAAGGGTTGAGACTTTCTCAAGGCTGTACCCAATCAAACGAAAAATTGATTCGCGGGAAAATTGAAAAGAACATAGAGATGTCGGTCTTCCATGTGTGTTAGGGCCAATAAGATTTTTGAAGCTGTTATTAGTGCTAATGTTTGTACATAAACATGAACAAACAGTAGGCCTGTTATGATGTCAAGCATTGCAGACACGGCAAACGTATAACCTGTAATGGATAGCGAAAACTCATATTGGGAGAACGATAATGTGACATACCGATTGAGCAGATTGTGATTAAGTTAGCAGAAGATAGTGACCCAACATCCAGTGAAGAATAAGTGAGATACTGCTACTGAAATTTCAAGTACAATATTCGGATAAACATTTTTTCTTCATGGCCTGCATCTAAAGATAGGCCTACAGTCTTCCACGCTACGTGCATTGAATTTCATTCACTAACAACAACAAATGTTGCCTCCTCTCAGAGGAGATTGAATAGTCTAATCGCCATCTGGACCTGCACGCATTTTATGAATCTACTATAACCACAACTCCTCCACCCTAGAGTACATACATCTTGCAAAACAATTGCAAGTCACAATTTCATGACATATGGTACGTCTCCCAGGAGTTATCTGTAACCATGTGTACTCAACACTCAATGTAATACCATATACTGCAGATTACCAGTATTATTCTGATGCTAATTAAAACATATTATAATAGATTTAACCCATCATTACCAGAGGAAAATTTTGGACTGCGGCGATTAGTTGGAAGAGGAAGCAGAAAGAGAAATTCTGGTACCTCTACTGACCATTATCGAAAATGCAGCATTCTGATTGGTCATTTTACTACCCATTATTCTGCAATTTTAAGGTAATAGAATAGAAATACAGGGTTTGCAGTATCATCTATGGGCTCATAGTGTAACTTTAAAATAATAGGTTATTATTTAGTTTTTCCGACCTCGGACACATTCGCCCATGAATGATACTGCACCAACCGTTATTTCATAAATATGTGGCCCGAATCACCTGTTTCATATACAAACTAAGAAAATCTGGCATTTCATGTTTACATGATTTTTGCATGGAGAGTGCAAAGACTTTTGTATTGCTAGAACATAGCTCTTCCAACTGAGCTATCAAGTCTTGTCTACCTGGAGAACTAAGAACAAATATAAATTGTATATGTAAATATACCGTTCTGATGCTATCCGCTAGGAAAGCGACGGACACCTTTCGGACATAACACCTATAGATGATATCTAACGCTCCTCTACCAACTCAGGCTTGATAGTTCAGTTGCAAGAGCACCGTTCTAGTAATACGGAGATCACCGGTATCATATACTGCAGTGTCCGTGTGACTGAGTGTCCTACCACCCATCTGTCTATTGTGTTCTCCATTGAGTGCTGTATGCATCATTAGTTTCAGCACTGTACTCAAATGGCATCGTCTACAAGTTCACGGTTTATTCCGTACATGTTGCTATGGTAGCTAGGACACTCTCTCATGGGGGACACTCAGTTTCTTTACAACCGAGTTCGAGTCCGGCCAAGCCCAGGTTTTTTTAACACTTAAAAAAAAAAAAAAAAAACAGGGAAAAATTAATAAATATTCATCTTGTCTACCTGGAGAGAACTTAGTAGTGGGTGAGCCAGGCAGTGGGGGCGGTATCCCTGGGGGGGGCGGGGGGCAAAGAGGCATTTATACCAGGGTTACCTCATACTATGGACATACACAAAAATGTATGATGACCATTCTGTAGGGGTAGCCTAAGGGAGCTAGGGGGGGCTCGCAAGAGATTATACAGGGGTCAAAATGAAAAGTGATCCAATGTTGTTGAATAACATACCAAATGTTCGTATGATCACAAGGATAAAAAAGATTTACAACAAAAAAAAAAGTATTAGTTTGTACTATCTCCGACTTAACCCCTATGGAGTTATAAGCCGAAAACCGTTAATAGGAGTCAAAGGTTAAATTTAGCTTCTACAGGGGTCAAATACTAAAAAATGCTTCCGTTTCAGTGGAAATGGTCTCATATTGTTTGTAATGTTCTCACAAAATAAGGAATAGTTTTGATCATCTGCGATGTGAAATTAACAAGTTACGCACTTCATTAGTACTACCCCTATTATACCTCGTAGGGGTATAGGGGTTGTTGGGTGTAACTTGGTAACTATACATTGTACATTGTCCAAACTATACCTTATTTTAATTGTGAGAACATTACAAACAATATGAGACCATTTCCACTGAAATTGAAGCGTTTTTTAGTATTTGACCCCTGTAGCTAAATTTAACCTTTGACCTATATTAACGGTTTTCGGCTTATAACTCCATAGGGGTAAGTCGGAGATAGTACAAACTATACATTTTTTTAATCCTTGTGATCATATGAACAATTTGGTATGTAATTCAACAACATTGGATCACTTTTCAATTTTGACCCCTGTATAATCTCTTGCGAGCCCCTAGCTCACTTAAGCTACCCCTACAGAATGGCCATCATACATTTTTGTGTGTGTCATAGTGTTAGGAACCCCTGGTATCAATGCCTCTTTGCCCCCCCCCCCAGGTGATACAAATAAGGCTACTTTTGATGGTCTGGCTCATCCACTATAGTAGTTAAAATTTCTATCGGACTACATGTTTCAAAAGATTTAGCGTGGAATTTTAAAGGGGCATTTCGTGATTCACAGCCTCTTCCCCACGACTAACCTCAAAAAGTTGAGATATTTGTATCATCTGAACCGTCGGGATAAGTGTAGTGTGTGTGCCTAATCCGGCTGACGTGCAAATTCGACCGTCTCTACAAGAAATTCGCAATTTTTTTTTTGCCATTAAACGGACAGAAATTACAGTGCAATGGTATACGGGACACTGCGATACAGACATTTCCTCATAACACCAAACGCAAGATCGGAATCGATACATAGTGAATTAACATAAAAAACAGGTGGTAAAATCAAGAAATGCACCTTTAATTTCCATTCACTGCACATCCCTCTCCAGCACATCCACCATGTCCACCTCATTCAACGCCCATACCTTTTGAAAAGTACTAGAGGCGACACGATGGGTTGAATCTAATACACGCAATTGCATCCAGCTCGCATTAAATTAGCAAGTCAAATTCAACTTAAATTTTAGAATATTATGGTGTATTATACTATATTATGTTATGGTATCCTCATATTGCGATTATAATATTATTTTATTTCTGTATTTTACTTGAGAAAAAAAATTATCACAGGAAAAAGTACTTTGTTTATCATGCAAGAGAACATGGAATTCCCGTAGTGCTATATTGAGTTCAGGCCAGATGTTGTTCACAGATCAGAGATTGAGCAGTCCAATTGGACAGTGTTAGGTTATGTTTATGCATGATGATGTTGTAATGGCTGTTTTGAGAAAAATTGTGAAATACAAGGAGAGATTGCAGGAAAACAAACTGTACCAGTAGCCAGTAGCTAGTAGTTATAGCTACTTTAGCTAGTTTTGATCTGCAAAAATTGTAGATCTATGCAGTTCATAGTCCCAGGTTTTATTATGTTTTGAATACTAGGGGAACTTGAAAACTGAATTGTCTGCTGTCATTTCAAGCCTTCAGTTTTAGAATAAAAAGGAATTCCAGTTGCGGTCCTAAAATGGACATTTGCGACAGCCGGACATTAGGTGGTAATGCTTGGCTCATTGTACTGCGGAATACTAGTGCCGTCGAGGGACAATCCACTCCGTCGTCTTCGACTGCTGGACAAAGTTGTCTTCAAACTGAGAAGATTCCAATGGATTATATTTCCCGTGGATTTATATGACTTGAATGCTGTCCGTTGAAAACTGCTTCCTTTAATTCTGGACATAAGTGAGCTTTAAAGTAAGATTGTAGTAAAATCTTATCATTGAGTGAATGATTATTGCCTTTGGAATTGTGTTTTTCCATTCCAAATTCTTGAACCAATCAATCAATATTTTAAAATATTTGATATTGTTTGTTTTTAATGTTATAATCTTATGAATTCTCTTCATATATTTTTGTAATTATGAATGAAAATGCGAAACCTAAAAATATTCGTAATTATATAATATTTCAGAAATATTTTCGATCTGATATGACTGTTGTGGATGGCCAAATATTGTAATTTCTACTTTCTTTTGCAAGCATTTGGTACTGGTAATGACAACAGCATGTCAATATTGTCTGTAATTATAGCAGGAAGCATAGAGAGAGGTTTGAAGAGCAATTTAGCATCCCATCCTGGTAGGTATCGTCGCCATGGCCACCATGCAGTTAAGGCATGCTCCATAGCATCCGTTACAAGATAAAGTTTGTCGCTTGCGTTGTCAAGAAATCTTTCAGATACCACTTGTTTTACTGTAAGAAATAGAATTAGGTTTATGAACAAGAGTCAACAAAGTCAAGGAAGCTATACGAGAAGAATAAAGTTCATTTAAAAGTGAACATTAATAAAGTAATATTTAGGCCAAATGGGTTGTGTACATCCATTGTAGTCATGTCAAATGGCTATTTGCTCAATAATATTTTACAATTGTGTAAATTTTATGCTTAAAATCCGGAACAGAAATTCGCCTTCTTCCCTGCAGTGTTTCTAGATTGTATAATGTCATCCCAATGCATTTGGTAGGCGTCTAGTGGATTTGCAATCAATGTGTGGCCAATGTTCTGCTTTCAAATTTTGTATTGGGTGTGTGCATCACATCAAAAGAAAAAAAAGAATCGGGGAGCATCAGACATTCCAATAAATGGCTAACTGCTTGAATACCATGGTTTTTCCTACAATATCTTAATTAAAGATCACTCTACTGACAATTCGGCATGTCATCGCCGAGAAAAAAACGCGAGATTTGCGACATTTGCACCTTTGTCCGATTTCTTTGTCAGTTAAACGGTTGCAAGTAAACCAGTGAAGAATAACACGCCGTGAACTCTTATATTTATTCCAAATTAACATATTGAAATTCCAAAGACCTGCAATTTTATTGAGTCAATTTAGAGATTTTAAACACAAGGTTTGCGAAAATAACTTACAGTCACGATAATATTCTTCTCCATACTCATCTCTCTGTTCTTGTGTGAGACGATTCCAAGCTTTATCCATTCTTGGGAATACATTGCCGTCTTTGTTAGTGACCTCTGTGCGGAAGTAACCAGGTTCTAAGATGTGCACAGTCACACCATATGGCCTCATAAGACCTCTTGCATGGCGGAAAAAATAACCAAATGAGAATTTGATAAACTAGATAATGTATGCTTTCATGCGGCTAGCTCTCGGTATAATAGAGTACAAAATGGTCAGATCACGTAGACCACTCCACTAGCCAGCTTTTTGTATAGGTAAGCTGGGATTAAACTCGGATCGTTGCGCTCACCTTGATTGGCCTGAAGATTGTAAGGTACCAGAGGTTGTATTGAGTCAATCCCACAATGCACCATTTTTGGAACATTTTGCCTCAATAAGGTCATGTGATCCCAAAAAATTCTATTAACACATGAAAACCATGACTTTTACACTCATTTAGCCTACAAAGCGCTTAATTAATAGTATGGGTCATTGTGTTATTTAATGGATTTTTTGCTACATTTTGATTTTTTGTCTTTTTTAGGTAAAACTGAGGTCAAGGAACACGAATTTGGTTGTTCCCATTTTTTTCGACCAATTGTTTGGCAGCCGTCTTGGATTTCAAAATGGCCGCTATTTTCAATATATTTTCCCGCATATCTCTGTGGGTGACACAGAAAGGTAAATTTGATCTTTATACCCATGTTTGTTATACTAAGGTTTCTATAGAAACCATATTTTAAGTTGTTATTTCGTTTGGCGGCCATCTTGAATTAGAAATGGCCGCCATGCTGAATATACTTTGGCCTGTATCTTGACTTCTGAATAACATACAGTGCTAAAACGGGTGGCAATACCCATGTTTGTGATACTGAGGTTTCTATATAAACCATAATTTAAGTTGTAACTAATTTCGTTTGGCAGCCATCTTGAATTCAATATGGCTGACATGTTTAATGTACTTTGGCCTTTTCTTGACTTCTGAATAACATACAGTGCTAAAAATGGTGGCAATACCCATGTTTGTGATACTGAGGTTTCTATATAAACCATAATTTAAGTTGCAAATATTATGTTTGCCGGCCATCTTGAATTCAATATGGCCGACATGTGTAAATTCACTTTGGTCTGTATCTTGACTTGTGAATAGCATACTGGACTAGAAAATGGTGGTAATACTCATATTTGTGATGCTGGGGATCATCCACAATTTCACTTCACTAAAGTTGGTACTAGTTTTGTTTTACTATACTGATAAAACAGGAACAATTACCCTTTCCATTGAGTAAAGATATATCGAAGTTGGGCAAAGCTGATTATATATCACCCTACATTCTTAAGGTTAACCATCCAAACCAACGAAATGTCCTGTGTCTGGCAACTCAATAGCTGAGCAACTCCTCGCAAATGGTCGTTCCAAGGACATTGAAAAGGATCACATTCGCTCTGTTAAAAAAGAGATTACAAACTTCGTCAAGCCCGTGGCGTGGATGGGTCACTTTCAACACCCTTCTCACTAGATGAGCTTACCTCTGCTATCAGCCAACTAAAGAGTGGAAAGGCCCAGGGGCCTGATAAAATAGTTCGTGATGCACTGCGGCCCATGATGTCTTGAATGGATCCAGGAGTTCTACACATGTTGCCTTACCAACCAGTCCTTACCAAAGATCTGGAGGAGGGCTACCATCATCGCACGCCCCAAACCAAACAAGCCTGTTGACAACCCCAAGAACTACCGCCCAATATCACTACTGCGTGTTTTCTTCAAGCTCCTTGAAGAGGCTGATCCTGGCCCGGCTGTAGCCAGTTGTCGAATCCCATCTGCCTGACAAACAAGCAAGATTTCGGCGTGGCTGGAGCACTGTCCATCAGATTGTAAAACTCACAAATGATATTGAGGTAGCTTTGAAAATCGTCGTAAGGCTGGCGTCATCTTGGTGGACCTTACTGCAGCATATGACACCGTGTGTCACCAGGGCTTGACACTCAAGCTTCTCAGGACCATCCCAGATAATCACCTTGTACAATTCATATATGCAACATGCTTGCAAACGGTAGCTTTGACCAGTGATGGGCAGAGCGGTCGACTGCGTCGCCTGAAGAACGGAGTCCCACAAGGATCAGTACTGGCTACCATGCTGTTCAATTTGTATAACAACAACATCTAGACAATATGGCTAAACCTTCACTCGGACAGAAGCTGGACTGAAGTAGAAAGTACACTTACTGCAGATATGGCCCTACTTGCAGCATATCTCAAGACCTGGAGACTCAAGCTGATTAAAGCCAAGACCACCGCTACTGCCTTCCATCTCAACACCAAAGAGGCTCATCGCCAGCTTCAAATCAACCTCAATGGAGCGCCTCTGCCAAACAATCCTACACCAAATTATCTGGGAGTGAAGCTTGATCGGCAGCTTACTTATCGGCAGCATCTCGAGTCATTTTGTACAAAGGTATCTTCGAGAAATAACCTCCTGTGCCACCTTGCTGGGTCTTCATGTGGTGCTAGCCCATCCGCTCTACGCACCACCGCCCTGGTTCTGGTCTACAGTGCTGTTGAATATGCCGCCCCAGCATGGTGCAATAGCTTTCACACAAAGAAGCTGGACACAGTACTCAATGAGACCATGAGAACCATTACTGGCTGCCTTCGTCCCACTCCATCTGAGTTTCTACCAGTTCTCTCAGGCATTGCACCTGCAGAAGTGCTTCGGAGAAAACATTACACACATAAACTGGTGAATAAGGCTCTGTTGGACAACAAGCACCTGCTGCATAACACTGTCAAAGAATCACACCAGCTCGGCAAACAGAGACTGCGCTTTCGTCGACCCTTCTGTCGACACGCTGCTAAACTCTCCAGCTCCCCATTCAACATCTTACAGACATGGAACACTCCCTGGCAAGATACGCCAAGACCAGACCAATTCACTATCACACCTATGACAGAACACCCACCTGGTAGCAATCTTTCACGTAAGGAATGGGTCACCTTGAACAGGATTCGCACAGGAGTCGGTCGTTTCAACAGCAATACGCACCAATGGGGGCTGTGACCATCTCCAACCTGCCAATGTGGCTCTCCATCACAGACTGCGGATCACATTCTCAACGAGTGCCCTACCTTTCGTCCACCGGTGGATATAGACTTCTCAAACCCCAACCAATCAACGGTGAGCTGGCTCCACCAACTTCAACATATTTGGCTGCTGTCTCATACGCAAGAAGGAGGTTAACTCAACTTTGACTGAGATTTTACTCACAAAAAGGTTGCTACCTTTTAATTAACATTTCTTGTCAGCTGGTGGAGAATGGATATTCTCTCATTGCATCAATCGTGGCCGTACTGGGAGTTTTCTTAATCTTAACATCTGGCTACTGGCTAGACCTACTCTAACACCTCAACAAAGATCCTTTTCAGGCCCATCCTATCTTTTTAAACTGGAGATTTTGTGTCTGGGTGTGTCACTATATTGCTATTAGTATTAATGTGATATTACATATCTAAAGTCACACCTGACTCGAACTTTGCTCTTGATGTCCACAACAATTCATTCTCTGACTCGCTCCTATTAATCTGTAATCGTTTCTTCGCTTACATTTTCTTTGAGTCAGACTCGCTGTGGTAGAGGAGGTGCAGCGAATCTGGCCCAATATCATTTCCAAAGATAGATGGGCATTTTGTTCCTGTGTACACAGGTCTATCCTCTTTACCTTTATGGTTACAATGCATGTATATCTAGCTATCTAAACAAATGAGCTACAACTTAAAAGTGGCAATTTTGAAAATGGTATCACAAACATGGGTATTGTGCTGGTGTATGT
This sequence comes from Ophioderma brevispina, assembly GCA_023653785.1. Taxonomy (NCBI): domain Eukaryota; kingdom Metazoa; phylum Echinodermata; class Ophiuroidea; order Amphilepidida; family Ophiodermatidae; genus Ophioderma; species Ophioderma brevispina. The sequence continues at coordinate 23,822 of JAMKCH010061668.1, forward strand.
TGTGCTTTCTATGTAGCTCACAAGCCAAAATCCAAGGAAAAATATACTGAATGATAATGGCGACTATTTGGAAATTCAATATGGGGGTCTAACAAATAAGCCACAATCTTGAACATAATTGTTGGAACAATTTGAACAATTCTCGCAAAACTGTTGCCTGTCTTCCACACCAATGTAGAAATTGGGTATCCTCATCAGAAGTCTTCCCAATTTTCCCAACATTGATCGATGGGTGTTGGGGAAGGCTAAGTTGAAGTGGAAGTTTGGCTCTTAACTCTGGCCCAGGTGAACAATGTAGCAAATTGTAGTGAGAGTTCCTACTAATTTTTTCCCAGATTGTAGAACCCAGATTGTAGCATCATTGAAAAAAACATACGTTGGTATAACTATCTTTTTAGCTTCCTATGTAGCTCGAAAAACCGAGATATTGGGAGAAATGTATTAAAAATAGCAGCCATTTTGAAATTCAAGATGGCGGCCAAACAGCTGATCGAAAAAAATGGAACAGTCAAATTCAATTTTCTAGGTGTCAATACTACCCAAAAAGAAAAAAAAAAAAGGATTTTAGACCAGTATGTTATTTACATGTCAAGATACAGGGCGAAGTATATTTAACATGTCGGCCATATTAATTTCAAGATGGCCACCAAACGAAATTAGTTGCAACTTAAATTAGGGTTAATATGGAAACCTCATTATCTCAAACATGGGTATTGCCAGCATATTTAGCCCAGTATGTTATTCAAAAGTCAAGATACAGGTCAAAGTTTATTCAACATGTCGGCCATTTTGAATTCAAGATGGTCGCCAAACGAAATTAGTTGCAACTTAAATAATGGTTTCTATAGAAACCTTACTATCACAAACATGGGTATAGAGACCAATTTCACCTTTCTATGCCGCCCACAAACGAAGATATGAGGGAAAATATATTGAAAATAGCGGCCATTTTGAAATCCAAGATTGCTGCCAAACGGATGGTCGAAAAAAATGGGAACAACCAAATTTGAGTTCCTAGGTGTCAATACTACCCAAAAAATCAAATGTAGCAAAATAGCCGACAAATCCCAAAACATAACGATAAGGCACCATATTAAAAGTACAGTTTCAATCGTCAATTTTTTTACGATGCATGTCTCTGCTCAATAAAAAAATGATACAGCCTTTTTGCAACCAATCGGTCGATACTTCTCTTTCGGTTATTCTTTTAGTTCTTATAAACAGTGTGGATTTCATAAAAGGCTGAACTTAATCCCGGGACTTAATCACACTGTGTGGGTAAAGAAGTATACGTTGGGTTCTTTCGATTTTATTAGCAAAGGCCAAACGGTCATAAACATTTTCTTGATGAGAAATACCAGCTTCGCGTGATACACATTGCAACTGGTCGGTTCACCTTTGCGGAGCATAATTATAATTAAGAATGAGGGCTGTTGAGAATTATGATCACTGGGCGATGCGATGAAAAAGAGTTTGCATTGGTAACATAAATCCAAATCTTACCTTAATCCATCTGAGAAAGCCTCAACACCGTATTTAGCAATTGCATAACCACCAATCGGAAAAGAAAATATGCCATGGGAACTTGAAACGTTGACTATACGACCTTTGGCCTTTTTTATCAATGGAAGAAATACATTGGTAACCTCTACGACCCCTAGGCAGTTGACCTCTATAATGGAACGGAATTCATCTCTCGTCCACCAGTCATAGTGTCCAGGATTGCCAGTGACGCCAGCATTGTTGATTAAACCCCAAAGACCTAAAATGAATATGAAAAGACATATTTAATACTTCCACACAGATGGGAGTGGCGTATCTTGGGGGCTTTAAAACAAATGTACTGAAATGCTTGTGTATAAAGGTCGCCTTACCTTTGTCGGCAGGAATGGCTGCTTTTACTTCCTTGAAAGCGCAAGATACTTTGACTCTGTGTACATACATATTGAAGTTTTCAATCTTTGGACTCGTAGCCGCCTGTAGATCAATTTGCTCCCGTTTCTGTAAGGCATGGGCGAAAACTGTGAGCAAGCCCCCGTTTTTTTTTTTTTGTTTTTGTCTTTGTCAAGTCTTGGCAATTATATTGCCAAAACCTGTATCGCACCCTGTTATCAAGATATATCTACATTGAAAACATTCAAAAAGTGATTATTGATATCGGTTTTATATCTTTTCAGATTTAAAAAAAAAGGAATTAGTCGAATCGGCTAGCTGATCATAAGGACATTTTCTATACATCAACTGCTTATTGCGTCATCGGACCTTTTGGGTTAGCATGCACTTTATTTCGTCACCTATGAGTACCTGTCCGATGACACAATACCATGTGGGGACTAATGAGCAACTGCGACAATGCGGGGAAATTGGAAACAACGTGCACGAACACGGTCGTCTGCCGTTGCGGTTTGTGAATGATTACAAAGGTCACACAAGGTCACCAAGATCACATGAGGTCTCTCAACTATGGGACACCACCAAGGACATTGTATTCCCAGGTGCGTAAAATGTGCGCAGATGTGGAAAATGGGTAACAAGGTTTAGGTATACATTGGTTTAGCATTTGGGTAACTTTTACCACAGATACACAGACAGACGCACTACCCTATGCTTCGCAGACCATACAAAAAATAATTATCATGTAGGTTTTTAGTCACTTCAAGTTCCCTAACCCCATTTCAAGGTCAAATCATTTAGCCTTATCGGCGGATATATCCCTAATGCACGAGACCAATTCAATCTCGAAGTACAATAGTCTGGACTTCATTGATCGAAATTTATCACAATTATAATTTTCTTGTGAGTATATTTGGGGGGGTTGTTACATCAGCCTCTGTAAGCCCGATATTAGTTGACGTTTGTTAGTTATGTATAATTCGATCCACAATCGTGAGCTTCAAATGTAAATGTCAACAAAATGACCATATGTGTAAGGCCCAATCTCAGGTATTGCGTTGTTATAGTTTTGGCGTCCTTCAAAATCATTAAATATTTTTATTGGGCCTGGTATGTTTGAATACTTAAAGTATTTTGAGAATTACCAGGAAATTGAGTTGAATACTGACCATTTTCGTAAACCAGAATTCTCAAGGTGAATATACAAGGTTATCTAATATATATATATATGCCTCTCTGTCTGACCGCGTCTATTGTCTCGGAGACTCGGGGTCGCACGTGCCTGAAACTAGGTGGGTGGCCCCTCGACTGTACGAAGACCGAGTTTGTAATTGTTAGCGGATCAAGGTCATCTGTAGTTCTTTCAAGGTCAAGAGGTCAAATTGGGTAAACGTCGTGTATGGATATGAAACTTGGAAGGTATGGTGTGATCATTGTTGTGGCCACAATCTTAAAAGGTTACGACAAGGTCTTCAGGGGTCATTCCAAGTCAAAGAGGTCAAATGGGGTCAACTTTGGTTATCGACGAGCTGGTGGGCGGGTCGTTGTTGATGCCGAAAAGGTCACGACAAGGTTACCAGGCCCAGCGGGCATAGTTCGTTTAGAGCACGTCGAAACGACGTTGGCACTTCGAAAACAGGTCGACGTTTTTTATAATTACGTCGAAAATCAAATTGAATCGACGTTTAAAGAACGACGTCAAATCGATTTGGCATTTTCGACATAATAGTGTTGTACAACATTTTCTAAACTCTCGGCGTCTTTTTCGACGATTTCCAGCTTCGATGCCCAGTGTTTTTTTGGGGGGGGGGGGGGGGGGGTTTTTTTTTTTTTGGGGGGGGGGGTCATTCAGAGTAATAGCAACCGCGAACCCGAAACCGCGAAACCCAGGTACATCAAGGTAATCGCCTTGTATATATATTTTTTTTATTCATACTGTAATACATTTGTGAAATCTTTTTATTTATACCTCAATTAATATTTCACGGACAAACTTAAGACTGGTTCGTCAATTCTAACGCAAGACGGATAGTGCAAGACTGCGAGATCGTCGAAGGCCTTCCATCCGAACTCTCTGTAATACAACCACGGCAGCTTCGACAAAAACTCAAGTATTTTATAACACGAAATGTACATAATACAGCATGCCCCGCATGCCTTAGGGCTACACATACACTTTACACGACATTTTAAAATCAGCGAAAAGAACCGATGCATTATTCATTTGAGTACAATGCATATATGTGGCCATTGGGACTGGGTCTTCTGTTAGAGAATAGGGCAGTGTGGAGCATGTCTTGAGATTTACTTTTTCTCTTGCAAAATCTATTTCATTCGTGAAAGGATTATTTTGGATACAAGTGATATCCATAAAACTAAATTTTTCAGAGAATAAAGTTCCCTACAACTTTGCTGTGGACTTCATTCTTGTTGTAACCGTGAATTTAAGCAATTGTAAAGCTAATCAAGGAGTGTCCAAATGACGGTGCACATTTTTTGCACACTGGCTTATTCTCTAGTTACATGGTCTGTTTACAAATTTGTGGGGGAGTGGTCTTCGTACCCCTTTAAACGCGTGTTCTATAGAAATTACAATTTTTAAAATCCAGAGTAGGGAATAGAGTGAGAATCCACACTTAGAAAAAACTTGTCCTCTATGGAACCATGTAAAGGTTCTTCAACGAACCAAAAATAGTTCTTTAACTGCTGTATAGCACCTTTTATGCTTCTGTTAGGAACCTTTTGGGTTCTCAGATTTTTAAGAACCATTTTTGAGGTTCCATTCTTGAAGGTTCCATATAGAGGACAAGAAAAGTTACATAAAGAGGAAAAAGACTACTTTATTGCGTGGAAAGAGGTCGCTAAGATACAAATTATACCATTGTCCTACATTACCTTCCACTAATGTCAATCGTGATCTTATCGATAATCCAACCAGCAAGAAATATGGCGATTGCTACGATGAAGTCAGCAAGAATCCATTTCGTGCGTGTTTACTGTACCCCTGTTATACCTGTAGAGGAGTATACTAGTATACAATTTTAATAATTCCCCCAATCACGAGTACATATAAAATTACAGCAAGTGTCGTTAAAGTGCGTAGCATTAGATATCTAGTGGGCCGTTGATTTTTTTAAAGAAATCGTCCACAAGTGACACGGGAAAAATGGCCCAAACGCCCACTGATGAGGGAAAAAAATCCTTCCAATTCTAAAAAAGAAAGTATACTTTACATTTAACATATAGAATGTGGTCCGGATACAAGTGTGGATGTATGGGTATAGTCTGAAAACGGGTACTCTTTTATACAGCACTATACACCTCCACCAAAATAATGCTATTCACAATTTGTTTTCTAATAATTGCCAAGAAATAGCCCAGTTCAGACTTTTGCCAAAATATAGCCCAGTTCAGACTATATAAATGATACAAAATGAAATACTAAACACTTTCATTATTTTTGTGAATGAATGATGAACAGGGGACAGGCTTATTTCTTGGAAGTTGGGGAAAAAGTACTGTACGAAAGTGCCCGGGGCACTCACCTATGCAATGGATATGGGTGCATGTAAGGCTGGCGTCTCCAAACCCAGGGGCATTCGGTGGCAGGGATTGCCAAAATGGGTCTTTGGGTGTATTTCAAAACTAAAAGTTGATGCAGGAGTATGGTTGATGCCTGACATATATACTGTGGTTATATAATCTCTCTAATACGAGAGGGGTCCTCACTATAAACTAAGCGTTATGGGTGTCTTTAAATGACTATTTTTGTTTTCGCATTTTCCGATATAGCAAATCATTGATAGTGCCTTTAAAGCAGTGACGTGCGCAAATTATTGATACTTTTACACATACATGACATAAGAGTGAAAGAAAATACATAAAAACTTCAATGAAATCATGTATGAATATGTCCATTATCAGGGCAGTGTACAATAAGACTGAGACTATATCATAGGCATAAATCCGGGTGGGGTGTGGTGGGGGTATACTCCCCAATATTTTGATGAGAGGGGATGGTCAATACGATCATCTCCCCCCCCCCCCATGTTGATGTCCGCATATTTTTTCCATAATAGTTTCCGCCCGCTTCGCGCGCATTTTGTTTAATTGCAATTACATTTAACAACTTTAGGTTCTAAATGGCAACTTTAGATCGCTTTGCGCGCATATGTGCTATAGTAACGGATCTTGTTGGCAATTACATTAGTAATTTTTCATCAACCCCATCCCCCCCAATGTCAAAAAGAAATTTACGCCACTGGACTATATCCTGTTCAGTGTATGATTACAGGCACATTATATACTCGTTTAGTAACAAATGATATCAAAATACTTGTTTATAGGGGGTATTTTAAAGAATCATGATAATTGCTTCTTTAGGTATAGTAAAATTATTCAATCCACTTGTTTATGATAGCAAATCAAATCAAAATACCCGGCAAAATCAACCGAAATACGTGCTTATGGTATTTTTCTTACCAAGTGAAAATACGCGCTTAGGGTACGTTTTGGAAGGCCATACACTATCATGATATCCACCTTATCCACCTTGGAATACAAGTGCCCCGGGCATGCTGAGTGAACCGTTGGTATGTTTGCAAAACATGCTGAATTAATCTACTTTAAAAGTACAACTCAGTGGTCTATGATGCCTTGTGATGCACATTATTTGCTCATAAGTGCCTTCAACCTTACATGAAACAAAATGGATGTGCCAAACCCCAGCTCCTACCGTTATCTCCTGAATGTCTGTTTTGATCCCCGGTTTTGATCCTACCAATGTGTCCGTCGGTGCCTTCACTTCTGCAAGACACAAAACACTGATCGTCAATCCAATTACTCAGGATCAGTTAGAAAACCAATGCGTGCGCCATGCCGTCTATAAGAACGCTCATGTACGTTGTATTTTCGATTGCGATCAGTGAACAAAGTTCAGCGCCGGGAGTTAACGCACGGAAAATTCATCACTGAATCAAACCCGAATGTTTAAAGTATTAAAGGATTACACACAGGCCCGTACGCGGGGCAAAAGTCTATGGCGGGCCGTTTCTGCCAAATGTTCGTAGGAGAGAGGTCTCTGACAAAAAACTAACCTTCCATTTACTCCATGAAGTGATTGGAACAATGGCTATTGGCAAATCGGAACCTCTGCGAAATATCCGGAACCTCTCTCAAAACAATTCCAATTGGTCCTCTGATCTTGCTTGTGATTGGTTGAATGTTTATCGCCCAAAAACACCAACCTTCCCAGCCCAATATGCTGGGCCTGGTAAAATCAATGTACGGAATAAACAATTGTCATCAGTTAATGGGACCCGCCTACAGTTATTCGCCGAGTAAGGCAATCATAACTTACATAATCTATTAAATATCTCAAGCCGAAGTTAACTCAATGACCAAAGTTATGATGATGCCTCAAACTTGTGACAAATATACTCCATATTTATAGGTCTTTGTGAAAATGCGCTACATCGTACGTCACTGACTCTGCATCTCGAGCATGCCAACATAATTGGTTGAAATTGGAAGTTCCATTTTTTTAATAGAGACCTTCCTGGGAAATAATTTGGCAGACACGGCGCGCCATAAAAGTCCACTTAAAGGTCATGGCCCGATCCTCATAGCCTCGTCGCCAGAAGCTCACATTTTACCGGAAGTAGTTCTAAATTTTGGTATCATAAGAACGCGCTAACTATTTTCTATTTACAACCTGCGAAATCTTATGGGCTAGATTGGATTTTGGTTTGGGAGTTATTAGCGAAAATGTGTACTTCTCATTTTGTCGACCAATATATTTTACACAGTACTCTATGGGGCTCACAAAATCACGTTTCTAGCTGTCACAATCAAAACGGATCGAAATATCGGCGCGAATTTTACAGATAGGGTTTTGTTTGAAGGCCAGTCTTAAATCAAGAAATGAAACTTTATATATAAATAAATCGGACCATCCCCCTTTAAACGCTGATTTTTGTGATACAAAGGACGAAGATTTTTTTGGTGATGAAATGTTCAAAAGGTGGCAAAAAAGGACATTTTGGGGGTAGGTCCACTTTTATCAAAAATTGACCACTTCCCGTACCCCCAAATAAATCCTGCCTACGGCCCTGGATACACTCTCAAACCAAAAAGTAAGTTAATCATCTATTTTATTATTTTTTTTTCATCCCTCAACATTCACATGCTACTCCATAATACCAACATACTTTACAGACTGTCCCAATAAAAACTATACAATCAAACTAAAAATTATAAAAAATATAAACTGTTTCATTTTTGCCAGATATTTTTGACGTTATTTTTTAACAGATCCTAGCTAAATCCTTCTTTTATTCCATCCAATTTGATGATCCTAATCGGAGATATTGTCAGTTGAACACAAAGGAGAAAATACCACTTGGGCCAGTTTACCCTGTAAGGTTCAAGACACTCAAGGTAATAAAGGGTGTATCATCATTGTGGGATTAAATCCGTTTCAAACAAAAGAAATTGTACAGATCAGAGTGAATGTATTATCATGCATTGAACTAATCAATACATTATTTCAGTGAAGACCAACATTAGTATGTTTTGGTTAAATGAGGACTCCACTCTCCAGGGGTGACAATCTCATGAAATTCTTTTATGGCCAATTTGGTGAATTTGACTTCTGAAACTAATGTACAGTCTACAAGTCGGTTGAGGGACAGATGGTGTGGTACAACGCTCGAATACGTGGAGAACAATTAACCCTTCCCTAATTTCCCCACTGCCTCCAAGATGCCATGAAGGATATGATGAAGAAAGCAGTGTTCAACAAAGAGCAATAAAGGAAAGGATGGTTGCATTCAAAGGTCTCAGTTTACTGTCAACAAGGGTCTTTTTTTATGTTTTGTTTTTTCTATCTACTGCGAAACTGGAGTAAAGCTGCGACAACACGATTGTTTGGAATTGATTTTCCCAATGCTACATGTATTTATAGCAATTGCCGACATTATAAAGTTAATATAAATGAGTTTATATCACAGAAGCAAGCACTTTAACCTACTTTTTATTTTAATTTTCAATAAAGAATGTCCTTGACGATGATTTTTAATCAACTTTTGTTTCATTTTCAGGTAGCCGAAACTGGCCCAACAGGTTTTTCAACTGTCTCAGATAATTAGCAAAAACTCCTGAACCAGACCCCCAAATTACACCAACTAAAAATCTCATGAAAGCTGGAACACTCCTAAAAAGAATCTGTAAACTCCAGCTGAGATGAACTGAAATTTTGTGGCCAAAAAAATTAATCCTTGATTGTATAGTTTTTTTTTTGGGACAGTCTGTATGAAACATGCAGCAAATAAAGTAATCAATACACAGCAATAAATACATAAGAAAATGGATCCATTGATTGTACAAGAAATTTAGGCAACATAATTATGATTTTGAAAATAGGTTCGCTCTAAACACTACAAAATTCATAGTGATGTCGATCAGGTAAAAATAGAAGAATGGAAAAATTAGTTACAAACCTTTTTGATCACTAGGCCGTCGCTAGACATTTTGTCAGGGGGGTGTCAACTGAAAAAAATTATTGCTGCAGTTAAGAATCCTTTGAAGCGTAGTGAGCGATAGTCTTTGTCAAAGACTCTGTTTTAAAACCATGCAACTAGCGGCATGCAGTTCGGGGCCCACTTTCCTAAGTATAAATGCCCTCAAAGACATTTTCTTGTTGATCATTCGAACCAAACTGCACACCACAAGTGCCTTGACACAAGAACGCAAACGGAAAAGCCTTAAACGGGTGGGGTCCAGCCAGGGGCCAGGTTTAGAGCCCTGTTGGGGGTCCAGGGGGCGGAGCCCCCGGTAGATCTTGGATTTGAGCTATTCAGAACCTTCAAGATGGCCACTTTTTGAGGGGTAAATAGTAATCAATTCAAAGAAAAGAATGGTTTCCAAAATTTGCTCAATGAGACGGGCAATGCCCAAAGGGAAGTACACATAGCAAGTGTTAATGTCTTTAACGAGTGGGATATGTAGGAGCAGAAGCCCTGCCGGGGGTCCAGGGGGCGAAGCCCTCGAAAGCTCATATATTTGAGCTATTCAGAACCTTCAAGATGACCACTTTTTGAGGGGTAAATCAATTCAAAGAAATGACAAGTTTCTAACTTTGCTCACTGAGACGGGCAGTATAAGCTTGTACTGCTGAAGCCTAACTACATATAGCGAGCGCCAATGTGTTTAACGGGTGGGGTGCAAGAGCAGAGTCCCTGCCGGGGTCCAGGGGGCGGAGCCCCCAGAAGCTCTTGGATTTTAGCTATTAAGAAGGTATTTGTGAAGGGTAAAGTATGGTAATTAATTCAAATGAAAGAATGGGCACTTATCCCACCGACGGCCAGAAGATCTTTAAGTTTATGCATGAGCTGGGAGTTAGGGAATGAATCCCTATCATTTTTTTCTTGACGACTTCAGCTCCCCGACTGAAAATTCCCTTAACACTGGTAGACCAAACTATAGGGGGAGTGACTCATGGCTCCCCTCGCGTTTGCCCATGCCACTGCCAAATTTATTTTGCCATTTTGATCACAAGTGCTGTTGGCACATTAACAATTCATGGTTACCGTTGGATGCACTTGAAACAAAACTAGTTGGCTTGAGGGGAAGAATTTTCAATATTTGTGATATTTTGGATTTATGCTAAGTCTGGAGTTCAATCTTATGTGTTCTGATGCGGTTCTCTTTTGTTTCTTTCTTCCCCTTCTTTTCACTTTCTTTTCTCTTCTCTTTCTCTCTCTTCCTTCTTCTCTTTCTCTCTTTTTCCTCTTTTTCTTTCTTCTCTTCTTTTGGAGGATCGCCGTCGCCATGGGGGGGGGGGGGGGTGTGGGGTGTTCCACCCCCCCCCCCCCCCTGGCGACGGGCTGTTTATACTACCGTATATTTATTGGTTGGTAGGCTACAAATTTCAAGGGTTAGAATTTCTTATGAAATTTATGAAAATTTATGTATAAAAAGAATTATTTTGTTCACTAATAGATCGAACAAAATAATTTTACATGTTATACACAGGTACATCTCTCCGGTGGAACTTATGTCGGTGTGTAATTAATCTCAATTCGTTACTCATTTCCAAAACGCTATACATATCCAGAGTTAGCGGCAAGATAGGTCCAAATAGATAATGAAACGGTATATGATTAAAATGATTCTTCACATCCCTAGCCCAAAGATTACAGACTATTCTATTCGTCCACTGGCATCATCACAAATCCCTCGTTATTAGCAATATTGTTTTAATTTTCTCTATGCTCTCCCTTTCGTGCGGGGAAAGGAGAATGGTAGTCCCGTGAACTTCTACCAAAAATGGCAACATTCGTTGACATAGAATGGAAAATATACCATTGGGTAATACCCCAGGATTGGACCTGAACTACTTGTTACTAACGTTAGAACATAGGGCAAACTATGCCTTTTACAGCAAATGTAAATAAAACACAATTTCACTGATTTCAAATTTACCCCTTGTTCTTAATTACCCCCTTAAAATGTTCTCCTACAGGGATTTTTAGGACTTTTCAGATTTTTAGGACTGTCAGTCTTGGTGTTCAGGGCCTGTGTGTAATGGAATCTCTCTAAAATTCGTTTGGACTATTTTTAAATCAATAAACAAATATATAAATTAAAAAACAAATTTAACATTAAGAGTCTGTAAAAAAGACTAGTTAATAATAATATAAGTCCTATAAGATTTACAAACAAATCTTAAAAAAGTACTTAAAACTCAGTTTCAGAAGCAAATGAGAGACTTATTTTAAGTCTAAAAGACTTATTTCAAATACAAAAAGTTTTGTCCCGCTAACGAAGTTCTTCTGAGATTTAAAAATAAGGTAAAAGGATTTAGAGAGAAAAGAAATCTGTTGCAATTCGTTCCAGGTCTAGAGAAAAGGCCTAGACTGCCTGGAGTATATTTTACAACGCCTATTGGATTTATTGATACAAAATTGCCCAAAATGACGAAAGGCAGAACCGTGGTGGTTCATAGTTGTCATATTTGCCATACGGCACAAGTCGTAATGGGATAATGGGGAATGTCCGTAACCTGACCCACCTAACACACTATTTTCGGACACACTTTTGAATTCGGAAACCTTAACGGAATAAACATGTGCTTTATTTCGTGAAGGATTTCCGAATTCATAAGTGTGTCAGATGGGTCAGGTAACAAAAACTGACGAAGTGTGGATATGTGACTATAGTATCCCTAAAGTAAGTTTCATCTGTGAAAACATTTTAAAGAAGCTGATTTCAACTGATTTTGGTAGGTATGGGTGTCAACATTTACCCAAAAAAGTGAGTTATCGTAGGGAGTGGGGAAATTGGTTTTTCAGGAGTCAAAGGTCAATAACAGGGGTCAAATTTTGAAATTGATCCAATCATGTTGAAAATCATGTTCCCCTACTTACCGAAGTAGGGGGAAACAAGGTCAAGCCCCATTGAATGCAATGGATGTTGACCTTTGGTGTTGTCCCCTACATTGGGAACTAAGCATTTAAGACAGTCAAAAACTATTCCTTATTTTAATCCTATGAGCTCCATCAATAAGTGGCACCATTTTTTATCCAAAATCAGAGTAATTTTAAAATTTGACCCCTGTACAACTGAAAATGACCATTTTATTGTTTTTTGCTGTTTTTAGCCTATAACTCCAAAACTTTCGGCTGCAGATAGTACAAACTATAGGCCTACCTTTTTGGAATCCTTATGATTAAACTATTAACTTGGTATACTTTTCAACATGATTGGATCAATTTCCAAATTTGACCCCCTGTTATTGACCTTTGACTCCAACAAAAAAAAAAAACAATTTTCCCACTCCCTACGATAACTCACTTTTTTTTTGGGTAAATGTTGACACCTTTACCTACCAAAATCAGTTGAAATCAGCTTCTTTAATTTTTTTTTCACAGATTTGCTAAGAATATGTTCACTTTTGAGTTACTATTACTTCGATAGTGTCAGTTGTGAGAAGCATAACTGTAACAATGCACATTTTGAATAGTTTGGATAGTTTTGTTTTGGGTTTTCTTTTGATCAACACATTTTTTAAATGAACCCAGTAATCATTATCAATTCTGTCTGCATACTAATCACTATGTCAAATATTCAAGCTAAATTCAATAGCCATAATATAGAAAATGACTACTTTGATAAAAAAACCTAGTTGTTTCTGGAATTTGTTTTCATAACGAACCTAAGTGAAACTTTTTTACGTTTCTACATCGTGAATAAATTATGGTTAGTTTGAATTAATCTATGTAAATACATTCCTGCCTGGTTTTGTAATATCTGCTGTGTTGAATCCATTTACTCAGAGATGCTGACGTACAGATTTCCGAGGAAGCCACCTCGCTTTTCTATATATCAAAATGCTTGTCCACATACACTACTCTGTGAAATAGCTAAGCTCAAATCGACGTCCGCCTATAGGAAAATTCACAAACTTCGTATTTTATCTGGATCCTAGTAGCAGTGCATATTCAGATTTGCTAGAATAAAAAACAATCCGATTCATCTCAAACTTTGGAATTGAGGATTTTTTTTTTAATTTTCGGTTTTTTTGTTTTTTAAATGCCACATTTAAATATATTTTTGAAATCTTGATTGCCTTCAAGTTTTACGATAACTGCATTTGTAAATTAAATTTAAAAAATGGACATACTAGACATTTAAAGAGTATCGGATTCTGATACAGATAAAATTCCCAAAACTTGAATCTCAAAGAGTAATAACTATTTCCCATAATCTCGAGTCCATATCTTTCTTCAGTATCCAATGACGTGTCTTCAAGTAGTAATCTGTAATTTAAAAGAGAATTTACGAGGTAAGCTGGTTCACTTTTTCATTCGGAACACAGGGAACACAAATTAACACGGCCTCGTTTCCACAAAATATATATTTCCACAAAATATATATTTCCACAAAATATATATTTCCACAAAATATATATATGGGGAATGAAAAACTGCTCTTTCTATTAATATATATTTAAAAGGTTGTTGAATTTCAAATTTACCCCTCCTGTCTAAATTTACCCCATTTATTTTACAAAGGTCCCCACATTTCCCAGAGGTTGGACCCAAAATTCTGATTCAGCATCCTTCAAAAACTATAGAAATACATCTTCAAACCTTCTTCCCCAAACCTCTAGAATGGGATTCTCATTTATAACCCTACTATTATCGTTAGTTGTAAAACTGATATGCGGGTCACCAGGACCTCCTTGTTCAATTATTGTTATGGTAGATTTCAAATTAAATGAGACTTCTGTACAGAATCGGCCTACTGGAAATTGATGTATTGACATCATCATGATCATCATCCTTCGGCGGCGGAGCAGGCGATTACAAGATTTCTCCATGCACATCTATCTTTGGCAAGTGTGGCTATCTGCTCAGCTTGTATCATGCCTTTATCATACCCTAGCACACGTTGGATGTAGGCTAAATAAGAGGTGCGTGGACGTCCAGGTCTCCTTTTGCCATGAGGTGGTATGTAGAGAGCGTATCTTCTAGCAGGCTCTTCCGCTGGCAGACGGATGTGTCAAAGGAAACTCAGCTGGCGATGTCTTACAAGGTGGATAAGAGGCTCAGTGTTGGTCATTGAATATAAGATGGTGTTTGAGACACGGTCTTTCCGTTTTATGTCCAGCATAATCCTATAGCAAGAGGTAGCAAATGCGTGGATTTTGCTTTCCATGTCTTGCGATAGCACCCAGGATTCACAGCCATAGAGTAGGATGGTCACACAGGTAGTGTTGAATAACTTGACTTTTGCAGAAATGGATAATTGGGAGCTTTTCCACAGACGTTCTAGCTTCCAGAAGGCACTCCATGCTAATGATTTGCGTCTTTTTAGGTCGCTTGCAGCAGATGCCATTTTGGAGCCAAGATATTTGAAATCTGTCACATGGTTGATGGATTCACCATAGATGAGAATGACAATTTGCAGTCATGTACTCTGTCTTGGATATGCTTATTATGAGGCCAAGATTTTCTGCTGCCGCTGCAGTGTTGGTCAGCTGTGTCTGTGCCCTCGGAAGAGTGGATTCCAGCAGGGCAATATCATCGGCAAAATCCAAGTCATTCAATACTTTGGCTGGGTATCGTCTGGAGCGGCGAGGGTGTGTTACAATTCCAGAGTCAAAGTCTGATGTGGCCTTCTTCAGTAGACAGTCTACTAATATGATGAAAAGGAATGGAGCTAAAACATCACCCTGAAGAACTCCGGTGGTGACTTCGAAAGGATCCGAAATGTTTCCGTCGACCATTACTGCACTTTTAGAGTTGTTGTATAGCGCACTTGCGGCATTCACTACTGCTTCCGGTATTCCATAATGCCGCATCACAGCAAACATAACCTTTCTATTGATGGAATCGAAGGCCTTCTTAAAGTCTATAAAGGTGACTGTAAGAGTAAGCTGGTAGTCTTGGAAACCTTCCACGATTCTTCTGAGGATATGGATCTGCTAGGCACTTCTTCCAGAACGAAATCCAGCCTGGTTGCTTCTTAAGATGGGTCCACATGATCTCTGATTCTGTTTAGAAGGATCTTGTTGTAAACCTTTGATGTATTGACAATGTATTAACAATGATCTGTTAATTATAGAAGGGCTTATGCCATTAATCTCTTAATACAAGGTTGGCCCATTTTTGATAGCCAATTAAAAACTTAGTTGCGTTACGTGTGCATTGATATAAGAATGTATTATTTCTCCAATGCTGTGATAAGGAATAATATTTGCAGTGTCAAGGGTGAGTTATGTTCAAATAACAACATTTAATGAAGTAATTGCAAGTGTTTTCATCCTGATACTTCAATTGAATCATCCAAGCTATCGTAGCTGGGAAATAATGAATTTACGTCAACATTTATTTACTAAGCTACATTACTATACATTGTATGAGTACCATACATTTTTTACCATTAAAATAATTCCTCTTACCTCTCAGGTGTACTTTAGGGTACCCTTCCTTTTTTCCAGGTAAGGGCTATCCTAATTAGGGTACCCTTCCTTTTTTCCAAGTAAGGGGTATTCTAATTAGGGTACCCTTCCTTTTTTCCAGGTAAGGGGTACAAGTTCAAAACGATGCGATGACGTCATCGTACCAACACTCATATGGGCACGAAATCGCTGACAGGGCCAGCGACTCCCTCGTGGGCTGCCATCCCTGCTCATGGGAACGGTGCGTCGGCCCCGGGTTCGAATCCCTCCACGGATATCCAATCTTCTCCAGCTTCTATCCTTTTGCCCCTTCCCTTCCTCTCGGGACTGTTAGGGTTAAACACCTTCCGGTATGCCTAAAGGAATATTCTATTACCTCTACTGCCCATTATTCAAAAGCGCGCTCTTTGATTGGTTGTTTACTGTCCATTATTCTGCATTCTTAAACAGCTGTGAAAATGTAAGCAATTTCATTGGCTGATGCCCGGGTTCAATTCGTTTAATTGAACCCAGGTGAGTACACGCTGCATATTGATGTTATTTTTAGGTTGAAGCGCTCGCGTCATAGTGCGTTTTGCTACGTTCGCGCGCGCCTGCCAACGTTGCGTCTCGTTGCGTATGACCGTTGCGTTCAACGCCTCAACCTAAAAATAACTTCAATACGCAGCGCGTACTACCTGGGTTCAATAATCGAATTGAACCCGGGCATAAGCCAATGAAATTGCTTACATTTTTCACAGCTGTTTAAGAATTTACTTTCTTAGAACATTACAAACTATTATTACCGTGCCCGGGACATATTATGCATTGTATGCTTACAATCTAAACGTATGGTGGTTTGGAGCAAAGGTACCTATTGGTTTTGGAGATGTTTTGGGACAAATAAGGTATCATACGAAAGCTAAGAATCTAAGAAATCGATCAGTCTAGTTTATATTTATGAACGGAATTCCTCAACGACAATATCAAGGACTGAAACTAGATAAAAAATCTGTCAATGGATATCGCCATTGCTTTTTGATTAGGATTACATGTTAAAATACTGGACAGGTACCTATGTAAAAGTGACGTGTTACTAAATGAATTTGGCATGTTAAGAAAGCTAAGGAATCAGACTTTAACATAGGCTTGTTTATCTTGTGAGGTTTAATGTCACGGCAAAATTATGAGCTGAGGAAATCACTAGTGTGTACAAAATCCCTATACCGGAAAATGTGCTTCTTGCGTGCTCTCTCACACTTGTATGGAAGATGTCCTGCAATAGTTTGTAATGATAGAAATAAAGGGTGCGATGTTCATGTTTATGCCGAATAATGTGTCCCCGGCAGTAAAAACATTTTAATAATGGGTCTCGGCTTCGCCTCGCCCATTATTTATGTTTTTTACTTGCCTCGGACACATTATTCTTACATAAATATGAACATCTTACCCTTTATTCTTAATTAGAAGGAATATTAGGAGCTCTTTAAACCAGCTCTTACCGTATATTGGTGAATATCTCGATAGAGACCTGCAATTGAGCTCTCCAAACTGGCATCGGAATGAGCCTGGTAATACATGCGACCACTCATTAAGATTCCCAACCATCCGTCTGCCCTGTAGTTGTCATCCATTACTAAAGGAATTATCGGCTTCCTCAATTCATAGGCATACGCGGCTTCTAAAACATGAACACAACGAGTGTTTAATTAATGATTTTAATTTTTTTCAAGAACAAGTATGTGTACCCATCTTTATGACCATTGCAGTTTATAAGGAACTTTTTGTAAGTCAAAGGTCAAATACAAACATAATCGAAACCTGACTGGCTCATTTCGTTTTCCGGTATTCCGGGAATCGGAAATGGAATTCTTCATTGTTGTTTATGCATATGTTAGTAGTCAGATTGCTATTTGCAGTATTACACTGTAAAAAAATTCTGATAATAAGGGAACTACTTCATGTTCTGTACAATTTAAACATAGTTGGGTAAATCTTAACTGCTGATTGACTTTTGAAGCCCCCTAAGCTGCTGGAATGTAAAAACATTAAATGTGAAATCAGAATTCAAATGATCGTTTTCGATTCGGCCCTAGCCAAACCTATATAGTACTGCCCTATATTAATCTGATTTACAGTTTCATTTTTTAAGTAAGAAAGAGTGTAGGACTACAACTAAACAACTATGCTCGTAAAGGTTTCTCCACTGGAGAATCTTCGAATTCAGGCTTGAAGGCACTTTCAGCAATCCACGTGAAAACATAAATATATTTGAAATTGCAAGAGGCAGCTTTAAAGGGATTAGCAAGCGATAAGCGAGAGAATCGAAAAATGTGAGGAAATGCATTTTTTAAAATTATAAATCAGAGATAAGTGTGTACCCAATTCCAGAAACAAACCACCAAATAGTGAAAAAAATGGAGTAGTTGAGGAATTTTGTCATTCCGTCTCCCGCCTATAGACATTACGGCACGGCATCTAAAAATCTAAACTAAACAATCTGTATTGTGGGTTACAAACAGACAGAATAAACAACGATCAATGATTTGTGTTTGGTTCAAACTTGTATGATCTGTGATGACACAATATACGCTGAAAATCCGTGATATTCACCGGGGAAGGGCCTTTTCGATCTAAGTCTGCTGAATTTAGATACCAGGGCGCTATAGAAATGACAGAAATGGATTAAAAACGTAAGTGCATTGTCTTTAATACACGGATTTCAAGCCAACCACTTGCAGGTTATGTTGATATCCATGCCAGTAACAAAAATATAAAAATAGAATTTTGATGATTTTTTCGATGTTCGGATTAGCAAATCGCTGCTAATCCTTTAACGTAAAGATTAATTTTGTGGAATTCTAATAAGAACTTTTTCAAATGAAAAAAAAAAAAAAAAAACCAAACTGACAAGGACGAAAGGACAGTCCTTAAAAAATATGAAGATCCATTCAATGTTAAAGGTAGGTTTGTACAGACAGACGCTATTAACGGGAACTAAATCCAGTTGTATCTGTTGCTTTCCGTCGTAGTCAGGTGGAAGTTTAGCCACACAGCCTGAATGATGGAAATGGAGTACAGACTTTTTCTATTGATAGATTTTAGTTCATTAGGACCTAAGCCAATAATTTTTTGGAGGGTGTGCAAAATTTGTTACAGTGGCATTTTTGAAAATCCAATATGGATGCTACCATGTCCAAAATCACTAAAAATCCCTTAAGTATTTCCGATACAGACAAATATTTCTCGGTACTCCGGTGTTTTAAGCACGAAAAAGTGTTGGTAATGTAATTTTGTCATTACA
This sequence comes from Ophioderma brevispina, assembly GCA_023653785.1. Lineage (NCBI taxonomy): Eukaryota > Metazoa > Echinodermata > Ophiuroidea > Amphilepidida > Ophiodermatidae > Ophioderma > Ophioderma brevispina. The sequence goes on from JAMKCH010061668.1 coordinate 42,964, forward strand.
TTGCCACAAAAATCCAATATGGCTGCTCAAAAGTCAAATATGCTCTCGGAATCATTAAAATGATCTTAACTCCTCCATTATACCTATTTACGCTACTCGAATACATACTGAACACCTAAAATGTGTTCTGCAGGTGTTCAAAATCTGTTACAATTGATCACACGCTGCAAGTGTTACTTTAACACCTCTAGAATGCATTTCCAACACATCCGGACACGTCAAGTGTTCTGCACATTTTGCAGTTTAGAGGCTTGATTCCAGTGTCTATATGCATGCTTTATGCTTTACACTTATGAGATACATGTATTTGATCACTAGAACCCTTATTTGGAATTTCTCAGTAATGGACATTTTCAAAATTCGAGATGGCAGCCAATGTGCACAGCCGCCTTTAAAAATAGTAAAACCTACATTATATGTGTATTATATGTAGTTACATCAACTAATTATTATGATAAAGGTGTAAATTAAGGTGTGGGATTAGTATTTGACCATTTGACATTCTTATCTGGAATTTCTGTTTCTTTAACATGCAAACATGTTAAGATGGGGGCCAATGTGGCTGCCTTTTTACCTTCTTTAAAACCTATAAATTACGACACATCTGTATTGTATTTAGTTAAGTGACACCCAAAATGATTATTGAAGTTTAAATTAAAGTATGAGATGTATGTCTTTGAGCATTAATAACTCGTATCTGGTATATTTTTGACAACATGCTTAAAATTCAAAATGACGGCCAATATATTATGAATACATGACAATTTGTAGGTATTAAAGATCTTAAAAGGCAGTCATGTTGACTGCCATCTTGATTGTTAAGCTTGTTAACACACTTGAAATGTCAGATATGAGTTCCTACTGGGTATAGAGTGCAGAATTATGCCTATATCACAAATACTTGATGAGTTATGGTCACTTTAATGATTTCAGGGCATATTGGGTTTTTTATCACGTCAATAACTCGTCCAAAAGATTCTTCGTGCTTTAAACCTGGATCTAGTGCATAAAATTATGGCCATTTGAATGAATTTGAGAGTGATAGCGGCCATATTGGATTTCTAGAAAATGCCACTGCACGAAATTTTGCACACCCTCCAGAAATTATTAGCTTAGGTCATCATTGACAAAAATCGATCAATAGAAAAATTCTGTACTCCATTTCCACCTTGTGCCCACAATTCCTCCTGACTATCGTATCACGCGAAGTTTGTGACCTATCAAGAAAATACAAACAACTGATTTTTGATGATTTTTTCTGATTTTAGCAAGTCACTGACAGTACTTTTTACTCTTAAAGAATATTAGCACATTTTTTGAAGAGCGCCCCCAATTTTTCAAAAAAATTTAGATTTTTACACGGTTGCATTGGTAACTGGCTAGTAAACCATACCTGTGAATCCTGTGAATGGTTAAGCTCGAAATATCTGTGTCTCACAAACGAAGGAATTTTGTAATTAGAATAATTATTATCGGGATCCCCGATAATAATTCAACGGCTGCGGGAAACGGCCTTCCAATGTGAAATAGCCGGAAATAGCGCCATGTACGTGTCTACGCTCATCCATTAGTTGTTTTATTGGTTCAGGCAAATCAAGTTAGAGGTTATTTTCTTGAGGTGGCACTATTTCATCATGGACGGACATAAACATAGCATTTCCAGCTCTGCCGTTAAGTCCAATCTGGGATCCAAATTCTAATTACAAAATCGCTTAATTTATGATAAATACGCATATTTTAGCATTCTCGTTCACAGGTATAGTTTCCTAGTCAATCACCAACGTAACTGTGCCAAAATATCAAATTTTTGAAAATTGGGGGCGCTCTTCAAAAAATGTGCCATTATTGCTTTAAGCTCCTAGAAGATGGTAATGGAGATAGTGGATAAGAAGGGTATGATATCAACAAGGAAATTATAGTGGTACTTAAAGAATGATAATTAACTTGCTGACAGTTGACGCTTTCTTTGTATCTTTGTGACATGCACACCAAAACCAGTGCTGATTCTTCTACCGCCTTTGCCATCGAAACTAGGTAGTTCCCTTCTGCAGGAAGGAGTGATAAAACGTCTTTATTGCGAGCAGCAATTACCAATGCAAAATGTCAGAAGCCTTTAAAATTAGAGGGGTGACTTTCGATAACTGGGTACCCGATCATCAGACGGATGATGTATCATGGTCGTGTCTTAAACAAAATAGATCTATGTATATACATGCTATGGTGTCACGGCCAAGCTATTCCTAGCACTAGCCTGTAATCTTCAAATAGAAAGTGCTCAACCACTACGAGTAGCGGGGCGTAATATAACAGTATTATTTTCGGGAGTCTATTTTGGAATTAAAAGTGCTCAATCTCATTACAGGAGAGTGTAAATTTCAAAGTATAGACTTCTAGAAAGGCAATCCTTACTCTGAGTTCCGCTGGGCACCCAGCCCAGTGATCGAAAGTGAGGTTAAGACGTGAAAGACGTGAAACACAGAGTAAACAGCATAATACACATTACTAACAAATCCAAATTAACAAAATTTTAAATATCAGAAAATAAGTATGTTTTCAGGAGCCGCTTAAAAACACTGGTGGAGGATGCCACTCTGATGTTAACGGGAAGCTTGTTACAGAACTTGGGACCAATGACATCAAATGATCCGTCACAAAGTCTACGTTTGGTATGGGGTAAAACGAATGTGTAACATCAGAAGAGGACCATAGCCTTCGCCTAGTGCCATCAGAATTACTGTCCAACACATACAAATTGAGACCACCAGTGAGCGTGAGGTTTGAAGAAACCTGTCCATTAAGACACTTATACATATAAAGATAGTGGATAGCGAACAAAGGTTCTGACTATAATCTGCTATAATATACTCCCCGCCTAAAAAATCCGAACGTTGTTGAAATAGCCATCAACGTGCTCAAACTTGCTTTCAAATGAACGCGCCAAGCCAGCTGGATAAATCTCTCAAACTTCCACATCATGCTTCGTTATCAATGCATTACGGACACAGGTCAATAAGCAAACACATTACGCGGACAGCGCTCCTGGCATTTATTATTATAATTCACCTACATACCTACATACCTTTTTAATACAGTAATTTATATCGTTTGGATTTTTTAGGCGGGGAGTATAGATTCACGCTGAAGGTGCAGGCGGGAAAAGGTTTTGGACCTGTCGAATGCATGGAATAGGGCCGTGACTTGTGCTAGCGTTTAATCCGATTACAAATCGATTTTGTAGGGTGAAAATAACGGCCAATTATGCCAACTGCATAACATAATGAAAAAAACAGACAGGCCACAGATCACCTGTTCAAATCTTGGATGGACATGTCTGACGCCATTCAATTCCACCTGCCGGTGTTCTGACGGGAAATGGACGCACGACGAAATTGGAAGCACTTCACATGTGTAACGGATACTGCTTATGGTGTTTGTGCATACTGCTTATGGTATTTGTGTACATCCACAATACACGTGCTCGGGGTAGATGGATCCATTTTACGCCGCACTAGTACTCGCTGAGGCAATCATCAAGAGGGCGCTATGAGTTTGAAATTAATAGGGCGCTATTGAAATGAGCCATTATGGCAGCACATTATTTCCCAGGTGAATAGAATCTGATCCAATGATAGGGATCGTCTCAAACGTTCAATTTTAGAAAAAAAGCGAGAAGCTGGGTTCATGTAGGCCTATATTATAATTTTTATCAGTGTTCTCACAAAATAAGTGGTCCAGTTTAGTTTGAGCTATATTCAGCGCATATATACTTGTATGGACTATTGGCGAAAAATGGAAGTACTCCTGTAACAACTCTATGGATGCTTCTAATTTCTTCAGGGTATGTTACCGAAAATGGACGCACTCCAGTACAAAGTCAAGGATGCTTCCATTCTCGTCAGGCTATCTGACGGCGGGAATGGAAAGCACGACGAAATGGACGCACTTCCGTTACAACCTCTCTGAGAGGAGTTTGGTGTCTATTTTTTTTTTTTTTTGATTTTAAAAAAATTTTAACCGATTCATTTATGGTAATATACGTTTAATAGCTATTAATTCTATCTATTAACGGCAGCAGCCGACGATGCTGTTCACATGTAGCGCCAAATGCCATCCTGTTTTGTCATTGGTTGGGGAGGATGTCAGAGGGATAGGCTGGCATGTCTCGAGCAATCATACCAATGTAGTTAAAGGGGCGACGACCCGGTTTTGGCCATGGTAACTTCAACATGTGAAGGTAGGAGATGCTAATTGGTCAATCGAACGATGACAGTGACCGGCAAAATCGTGCACGGGTTGGCAAAACAGAAGATGAAATTGGAGGGCGGGATAAATTGAGCAGGTGCATCTCCATATATCTGTGCTTTGGTCTTGTGCTACCGCCAGGATATTGTTTGTACTCGTACATAAGAAGCCTTGGTGTAGGTGCAATCCAGTCTATCCTGTAGTTTTCTTCATGGTCCAGGTCCAGATCAATATAACAGGATACTCTCTACACAGGCTTAAAGAATTTCAGCTTGGTTGAATTGGAGATACCAGATTGCCATAAGTGGTTTTTGTAGTGTATTGCAGGAATTCCAAGACTTGTCCTTTGCGTGACAGGAAGTCTTCTTGCTGGTCGGCACATAGGACACTAGATACTGACAGTCGTGACCTCTTGAGTTGGCTACATCTGATGTGCAGATAGGTTGATGCATCGTCTTCTCATTGACAGTCATATATTCAGTCTTTTTGTCATTTAAGAGGTAGGGCGACTGTTGTCTGCCAGCATCTCAAGTGAGTGTTCGGTAGATTTGTGCATCACATATCAGATCAGCTGTTTAGAGCTCTAGCTTCTATAATTCCTACCAACAAAATTTGGCAAACGGGGGATAGTACGGATACTTTTAACATTAATTACAAGATTTCTTTCTTTCACCATTGATGTGCAAACTCTATGGATGCTTTCATTTCGTCGGACATCTGACGGAAAATGGAAGCACGGACCACAATTGGAAGCTCTTCCTGTAAAAACTCTCTGGATGCTTCACATTTTCGTCAGGGAATCTGACGGAAAACGGAAGCAAGACGAAAATGGACGCACTCCTGTCTAAACTCTACGAGAAAGTCTTTTCTTGGTTTTGTGATACCTGAAAAACATTTTAAATAGATCCCTTGATTGTATGTAAGCTTCTACTAATCATTCGAAGTTGGCTCAAAAGGGTGTATGTACTGAATCTTTTACAATTTGATTTAAACACATTCATCTTTGCATTCATGTACAAACTCTATGGATGCTAATTTTCGTCAGGGCGTTTGACGGGAAAGGGGAAGCGCGACGAAATTGGAAGATTCCGGTACAAACTCTATGGTGCTTCCATTTTCGTTAGGCCATCTGACGGAAAATTGAAGCACAACGAAATGGAAGCACTTCCTGTACAAAACTCTATGGATGCTTCTAAGTTCGTCAGGGTATGTGACGGGAAATGGACGCTGACGAAAATGGACACACTCCTGGACACCCTCAATGGAGGTTATTTTGTAAGGCTACTGAAGAAAATGGAAGCACCACAAAATGGACGCACTCCTGCCATAAACTTTATGAGAAAGTCTTTTCTTGGTTTTTGTGATACCTGAACATTTTAAATCGATCCATGATTTGTAAGGTAAGCTTCTAATAATCATTCGAACCAATTTGGCAAAAGGGTGTTATCTATGAATCTGTATACAATAATTAAGACTTTCTTCTTTTTTGTTTTCCACTACCTGTACAAACTCTTAAGATGCTTTCCAATTTTGTCAGGCCCGTTATGACTGGAAAATGGAAAGCACGACGCGCCGAAATTGGAAGCTCTCCTGTACAAACACTATGATGCTTCCATTTTCGTCAGGAGCAGCTGACGGACTTAATGGCAAACAATATGGATGCTTCCATTTTCGTCAGGAAATAGGACGGGAATGGAAGCAGACGAAATTGGAAGCACCCTATACAAACTCTATGGATGCTTCCAATTTCGTCAGGGGTATGGGACGGAAAATGGACGCTTGACGGAAAATGGACGACTGTACACCCTCAATGTTCATTTTTGTCAGGCTATCTATCGGAAAATAGAAGCACACAAAAATGGACGCCATCTGTTATAATAAACTCTATGAGCAAGTTCTTCTTATTTTTTGATATATGAAACATTTTAAATCGATCCATTGCTTGTAATGTAATGCTTCAATAATCATTCGAACCAATTTGGCACAAAAATGGCGTATCTACTGAATCTTTACAATTTAATAAAGATTTCTTTCTTTGCATCCTGTACAAACTCTAAGGCTGCTTCCATTTCGTCAGAATTGACAGAAAATGGAAGCACGACGAAAATGGAGCTCTCCTGTACAAAACTCTATGGATGCTTGCCATTTTCGTCCAGGGACATGAGAAAATGGAAACCTATGAGCGTCCATTTTAGTCAGTGACATATGACGGGAAATGGAACAGACAAGCACGACGAAATGGGAAGCTTCCTGTACCAAACTCTATGTGTTTCCATTTTCGTCAGGACATCTGACGGAAATGGAAACCACTATGGATGCTTCCATTTCGTCAGGACATCTGACGGGACATGGAAGCGAGACGAAATTGGAAGCTATCCGTACAACTCAATGGATAATTCATTTTTGTCAGACTATGACGGAAAATGGAAGCAGCACAAAAATGGACGCACCCTGTATAAACTTATGAGAAAGCCTTTCTTTGTTTTTTGGATACCTGCGACCATTTAAAATCGATCCATTGATTGTAATTTAAGTTCAATAATCATTCGAAACAATTTGGCAAAAGGGTTGTTGTATCTATTGAACCTTTACAATTTCTTTCTTTTGCATCGGTACAAACTCTATGGATGCTTACTTTTTCTCAGGGGTCGACGGGAAATGGAAGCACAGCGAAATGGAAGCATTCCTGGACAACTCTAGGAGGCTCCATTTTCGTCAGGGCCATTGAGGGAAAATCGGAAGCACGACGAAATTGGAGCACTCCTGTACCAAACTCTATGGATGCTTCAATTTTCCTCAGGGTTGTGACGGAAAATGGAGGCTTGACGGAAAATGGACACACTCCTGCACCTCAATGAGATTTCATTTTTGTCAGACTATCTGACGGAAAAAGGAAGCACCACAAAAAGGGGACGCAATCCTGTTATAAACGACTATGAGAAAGTCTTTTCTTTTGTTTTTTTGTTTTTTTTTGTGATTGACCTGGAACATTTTAAATCGTCATTGTATGATGTTTGTAAGCTTCTAATAATCATTCGAACAATTTGGCAAAAGTGTGTATCTATGAATCTTGTTACAATGATTAAAGATTTCTTTCTTTTACACTCTGTATTGAAAAACTCTATGGATGCCTTCCATTTTGTTAGGCGTCTGAGAAAAATGAAAGCCACGACGAAATTGGAAGCATTCTTGTACAAACTCTATGCATTCTTCCATTTTCGTCAGGACATTGAAAGAAAGAAAATGGAAGCACGACGAATCTGGAAGCTCCTGTTACAAAAACCTCTATGGATGCTTCCATTTCCCGTCAAGTCATGAAGAAAATGGCAAATTAAAAAAAAAAAAAAAAAAAACAAAAAAAAAAAAAAAGAACGACGAAATTAGAAAGAAACGCACTACTGTAAAAACTCTATGGATGATTCCATTTTCGTCAAGGAACCATCTGCGGGAAATGGAAAGCACCCGACGAAACGAAATTGGAAGCACTCTTGTACAAACTAATAGATTGCGTACATTTTCGTCCGGACATCTGACGGAAAATTGAAGCACGACGGAAATGGACGCACACTCCTGTATAAACTCTATGAGAAAGGCTTTCTTTGTTTTTGTGATACCTGAACATTGTAAAATCGATTCATTGATTGTAATGTAAGCTTCTAATAATCATCCGAACCAATTTGGCAAAGGGTGTATATATGAACCTTTTACATGAATTTTTAAAGATTCTTTTTTGCACTCCTGTACAAACTCTATGGATGCTCCATTTTCGTCAGGGGCGCGTCTGACGGGAAATGTGAAGCACGACAAAATTGGAAAGCATTTCTGTACAAACTCTATGGAAAGAGGCTTCCATTTTCGTCAGGCCAGTTGACGGAAATGGAAGCACGACGAAAATTGGAAGCACTCCTGACAAACTCTACCCTGAGCTTCCAATTTCTTCAGGGTATGTGACGGAAAATGGACGCTTTACGGAAAATGGCGCAATCCTGTAACCCTCAAGGGATATTTCATTTTTGTCAGACTATCTGACGGAAAAAGGAAGCACCATGATTTTAATGTAAGCTTCTAATAGTCATTCGAACCAATTTGGCACAAGGGTGTATCTACTTGAATCTTTACAATGATTAAAGATTTCTTCGATTTTGCACCCTGTACAAACTCTATGATCGCTTCCATCGTCAGGCCGTCTGGGGAAAAAAAATGAAGCACGAACGAAATTGGAAGACCTGTATAAAAACCCTATGGCTGCTTCCATTTGTGTTAGGCCGTCTGACGAAAAATGGCAGCACGACGCGCATGGAAGCATTCCGGAAACCTATATAGATGATTCCATTTTCGGGTCAGGACATTCGACAGAAAAATGGAAGCACCACGAAAATGGGGAAGCTCTCCTGTAACCACACTCTAGGATGTCAATTTTCGTCAGGGCGTTTGACGGGAAATGGAAGCATGACGAAAATGAGAAGCAATCCTGCTACAACTATATGGATGATTCATTTTCGTCAAGACATTACTGACGGGAAAAATGGGAGCACGACGCGAAATGGAAAGCCACTCCTATACAAACTCTATAGATGCTTCCATTTAGTCAGGACATCTGACGGAAAATTGAAGCACGACGGACGGGGAAAATGGACGCCACTCCTGTATAAACTCTATGAGAAAGTCTTTTCTTTGTTTTTTTGTGATACCTGAAACATGTTAAATCGATCCATTGATTGTTCATGGAAGCTTCTAGAATTAATTCGAAACCATTTGGCAAAAGGGTAGATATAGTGAACTTTTACAATGATAAAGAGTTCTTTCTTTGGCACTCCTGTACAAACTCTATGGATGCTTCATTTTCTTCAGGCCATCTGACGGGAAAATGGACGCACGAAGAAATTGGAAGCAATCCTGTATAAACTAATATGGATGCTTCATTTTAGCAGGGTAGTGACGGACAAAGGACGCGGCTTGTTTTTTTCACGGAAAATGGACGCACTCTGTACACCCTCACTGGACTATTTCATTTTGTCAGGAAATCTGACGGAAATGGAAGCCCACCACAAAAAGGACGCACTCCTGTATTAGAACCTATGAGAAAGTCTTTTCTTTGTTTTTTGTATACCTTAAAAAAATTTTAATCTATTAATTGATTTGTAATGTAAGCTTCGAATAAGCATTTCGAACCATTGGCAAAAAGGGTGTCTATACTGTATCTTTTACAATGGTTAAAGATTTCTTTCTTTTACACTCCGCCATAAAACTCTATGGCACTGCTTCCATGTTTGTATAGGCCGTCTGGACGAAAATGGAAGCACGACGAAAATGGAAGCATTCTGTACAAACTCTATGGATGCTGCAATTTTCGTCAGGAAATTGAAAAGAAATGACAGAACGACGAATCTGAAGCTCTCCTGTACAAATCTATGGATGCTTCCATTTCGTCAGGACATCTGACGGGAAATGGAAAAGATCGACGAAAATTAGAAGCACTCCTGTACAAAACTTATGGATGCTTCCATTCTCGTCAAGACATCTGACGGGAATGGAAGCACGACCGAAATGGAAGCAACTCTGGACAAACTCTTATAGATCTGCTTCCATTTCGTAAGGAAATCTGAGGAAAATGAAGCCAGAAGGACATGGAGAACTCCTGTATAACTCTATGAGAAGTCTTTCTTGTTTTTGTGATAACTGAAACATTTTTAAATCGCACTCCATGATTGTAATGTAAGCTTATAATAATCATTCGAACCAATTTGGCAAAAGGTTTGTATCTATTGAACTTTGACAATGATAAGATTTCTTTTTGCATCCTGTACAACTCTATGTTGCTTCCAGTTTTCGTCAGGGCGTATGACGGGGAAATGAAAGCACGACGAAATTGGAAGCCATTCTGTACACACTCTAGGTATGGCTTCCATTGTAGGCCATCTGCACGGAAAATGGAAAGCACGGACGAAATTGGGAAGCACTCCTGTACAAACTCTATGGATGATTTCCATTTCGTCAGGGTATGGGACGGAAAATGGACGCTTGACGGGAAAACTGGACGCACTCCTTACACCCTCAAATGGGTATTTCATTTGTCAGACTATCTGACGGAAAAAGGAAGCACCCAAAAAATGGACGCACTCCTGTAAAACTCTATGCGAAAGTCTTTTCTTGTTTTTTGTGATAACTGAAAACATTTTAAATGCGACCAATTATGGTAATGTAAGATTCTAAAATCATTCGAACCAATTTGGCAAAAAGGTGTATATACTGAAAATCTTTACAATTGATTAAAGATTTCTTCTTTGCACTCCTGTGCAAGCTATATGGATGCTTCCATGTTCGTCAGGCCCGTCATGAAGAAAAATGGAAAGCACGACGAAATTGGAAGTAATTCAGTACAAACCTCTAAGGATGCTTCCATTGTCGTCAGGACATGACAGAAAAATGGAAGCACGACGAATTGGAAGCCTCTCCGTACAAACTATATGGATGCCTTCCATTTTCGTCAGGACATCTGACGGGACATGGAAGCACGACGAACGAAATTAGAAGCACTCCGTACACCCCCCCCCCCCACACTCTCTGGGATGATTCAATGTTTAGTCACGACATCTGACGGGAAATGGAAGCACGACGAAATTGGAAGCACTACTGTTACAAAACTTATAGATGCTTCCCCTTTTGTCAGGACATCTGACGGAAAATGGAGCACGACGGAAATGGACGCACTCCTGGATAACTCATGGAAATCTTTTTCTTTGTTTTTAGTGATACCGAAACATGGTAAAATCGATCCATTGATTGTAATGTAAGCTTCTAATAATCATTCCGAACAATTTTGCAAAAAGGTGTATCTACTGAAGCTTTTACAATGATTTTAAAGATTTCTTCTTTTGCACTCCGTACAACTCTATGGATCCTCCATTTCGTCTGGCCGTCTGACGGAAAATGGAAGCACGACGAAATTGGAAGTGTCCTGTATAAAACCCTATGGATTGCTGCCATTTGTTAGGCGTCTGACCCGACAATGGAATACGGACGAAAATGGAAGCATTCCTGTACAAACTCTATGGATGCTTCCATTTTCGTCAGGAATTGACAGAAATTGGAAGCCCGACGAATTGGAAGCTTCTCCTGTTACAAAAATCTATGGATGCCTTCCATTTTCGTCAGGAATTTGACGGGAAATGGAAGCAGGACGAAATTAGAAGCAATCCTTGTACAACTCTATGGATGATTCCATTTTCTTCAGAATATGACGGGAAATGGAAGCACGAGAAATTGGAAGCACTCCTGTACAAACTCTATAGATGTTCCATGTTCGTCAGGACATCTGACGGAAATGGAAGCACGACGGAAAATCGGACGCACTCTGTATAAACTCTATGAGAAAGTCTTTTCTTGGTTTTTTGTGATACCTAAAACATTTAAATCGATCCCTTGATTGTAATGTGAGATTCTCTAATTAATCATTTCGAACCAATTTGGCAAAAAGGGTATATCTATTGAACCTTTTACAATGATAAGATTTATTTCTTTGCACTTCCTGTACAAACTATATGAATGCTTCCATTTTCTTCAGGCCATCTGACGGGAATGGAAGCACGACGGAAATTGGAAGCACTCCTGTTCTAACTCTCTGAGCTTCATTTCAGTCAGGGTAGTGACGGAAAAAGGACGCGTGACGGAAAATGGACCGCACTCGGTACACCCTCAATGGATATTTCATTTTTGTCAGACTATCGGCGGAAAATGGAAGCACCACAAAACTGGACGCACTCCTGTATAAACTCTATGAAAAGTCTTTTCTTTGTTTTTTTGTGATACCTAAAACATTTAAATCGATTAATTGATTGTAATGTAAGATTCTAATAATCATTCGAATCAATTTGGCCAAAAAGGGTGTATTTACTGAATCTTTTACAATGATTAAAGATTTCTTTCTTTGACACTCCTGTATAAAACTCTATGGATGCTTCAATTTTTTGTTAGGCCGTTGACGAAAAAGGAAAGCAGACGAAAATGGAAGCATTCCTGTAAAACTCTATGGATGCGTCCATTTTCGGCAGGACCATTGAAAGAAAATGGAAGCCCGACGAAATTCTGGAAAGCTCTCCTGTACAAACTCTATGGATGCTTCCATTTTCGTCAGGACATCATGACGGGAAATGGAAAAAGATCGACGAATTAAAGCACCTCTGTAAAAACTCTATGGATGATTCCATTTTGCGTCAAGACATACGGACGGGAACTGGAAGCACGACGAAATTGAAGCACTCCTGTACAAACTCTATAGAGCTTCCATTTTCGTCAGGACAGCTTGACGGAAATTGACAGCCACGACGAAATGGACGAACTCCTTTAAAACTCTATGAGAAAGTCTTTCTTTGTTTTTTGTGATACCTGAAACATTTTAAACCGATCCAGTGCTTGTAATGTAAGCTTCTAATATTCTTTCGAACCAATTTGGCAAAAGGGTGTATCTATTGAAACTTTTACAATGATTAAGATTTCTTTCTTTGCACTCCTGTACAAACATCTAGGATGCTTTCTTTTTCCTCAGGGCGATCTTGACGGGAAATGGAAGCACGACGAAATTGGAGGCATTCCGTACAAATCTGGATGCTTCATTTTCGTCAGCCATCTGCGGAAAATGGAAGCACGACGAAATTGGAAGCCCTCCTGTACAAAACTCTATGGATGCTTCCATTTTCGTCAGGGTATGTGACGGAAAATGACGATGACGCGAAAATGACGCACACATCATGTAACCCTCAATGGTATTTCCTTTTTGTCAGATATCTGACGGAAAATGGAAGCACCACAAAAATGGACGCACTCCTGTTTATAACTCTTGAGAAAGTATTTTATGTGTTTTTTGGATACCTGAAACATTTAAATCGATCCATTGATTGTAAGGTAAGCTTCTAATAATCATTCGAACCAATTTGGAAAAGGGTGTATACTACTGAATCTTTTACAATGATTAAAGAGTTTCTTCTTTTTGGACTCCTGTAACAACTCTATTGTGCTTCCATTTTCGTCAAGACATCTGACGGGAACTGGAAGCACGACGAAATCGGAAGCACGCCTTTACAAACTCTATAGATGCTTCCATTTTCGTCAGGACATCTGACGCAAAAAATGGAAGCACGACTGAAATGGGACGCACTCCTTATAACTCTCTGAGAAAAGTCTTTTCTTCTTTTTGTTTTTTGTGATACCTGCAACATTTTAAATCGATCCATTGATTGTACTGTAAGCTTCTAATAATCATTCCGACCAAGTTGGCAAAAAAGGGTGTATCTAAAAATCTTTTAGCAATGATGAAAGACTTCTTTCTTTTGCACTTCTGTAAAAATCTATGATTCTTCCATTTTTCGGCAGACGCTGACTGGAAATGGAATCAGACGAAATGGAACACTCCCTCCTGTACAAACACTATACATGCTTCCATTTTCGTCAATACACCTGACGGGAAATGGAACACGAAGAATTGGAAGCACTCTCCTGTAGTAACAACTCTAAGCTATAGATGCTTCCAGTTTTGTCAGGACATCGACGGAAAATGGAAGCACGACGGAAATGGACGCACTCTTGGCTAACCTATGAAAAGTCTTTTTTCTTTGTTTTTTGTGGATAACCTGCAAACATTTTAAATCGATCATGATTGTAAGTAAGCTTCTAAAAATCCATGTCGAACTAATTGGCAAAAGGTGGTATCTACTGAACCTTTTACCTATGAATTAAGATTTCTTTTTCTTTTGCACTCCTTTACAAACTCTATGATGCTTCCATTTTCGTCAGGGCATCTGAACGGGAAATGAAGCACGACGAAATTGGAACCTTCCTGTACAAACTCTATGGATGGCTTCCATTTTCGTCAGGGGCCAATCTGACGGAAATGAAGAACGACGAAATTGGAAGCACGCCTGTAATAAACTCTATGGATCTTCCACTTGTCGTCAGGGTAATGTGGACGGAAAGTGGACGCTTGACGGAATGGACGCACTCCCTGTACACCCTCAATGGATTTTCATTTTTGTCAGACTATCTGACGGAAAAAGGAAGTACCACAAAATGGGACGCACGCCTGTATAACTCTATGAAGAAAGTCTTTTTTTTCCTGATTTTTTGTGAACCTGAAACTTTTTAAAAAATCGATCCTTGATTGTAATGTAAGCTTTTTCCCCCCTAATAATCATTCGAACCAATTTTTGGCAAAAGGGGTGTATTTTACTACTGAATCTTTTCAATGATTAAGATTTCTTTCGTTACACTCCTGTACAAACTCTCTGGATGCTTCACTTTTCGTCAGGGGGCGGTCTGACGGGAAATGGGAGCACGACGAATTTGGAACATTCCTGTACAACGTCTATGGATGCTTCCATTTTCCGTCAGCCATCTGACGGGAATGGAAGCACGACGAATTGGAAGCACTCCTGTCCAAACCTCTATGGCTGCTTCCATTTTCGTCAAGGTATCTGAATGACAATGGACGCTTGACGGAAATGGACGCACTCCTGTAACACCCTCAATGGATATTTCATTTTTGTCAGACTATCTGACGGAAAATGGAAGCATCACAAAAAATGGACGCACTCCTTTTAAACTCTATGGGAAAAAGATCTTTTCTTTGTTTTTTGTGTACCTGAAACATTTTAAATCGATCCATTGATTGTAATGTAATCTTCTAATATTCATTCCGAACCAATTTGGCAAAAGGGTGTACTAACTGTAATTTTCAATGATTAAAGATTTCTTCTTTTGCACTCCTGTACAAACTCTAGGATTCTTCCTTTTCGTCAGGCCGTCTGACTGAAAAATGAATGAAGCACGACGAACTTGAAAGACCCTGTATAAACTCTATGGATGCTTCCATTTTCGGCAGGCCGTTCTGGACGAAAATGGAAGCACGACGAATTGGAAGCATCCCTGTACAACCTCGAGGATGCTTCCATTTTCGTCAGGACATCTGACGGGACATGGAAGCACGAACGATTGGAATGCCGCCTGTACAAACTCTATGTATGCTTCCATTTGCGTCAGGACATCTAACGGAATGAAGCCGACGAAATTAGAAGCACTCCTGTACAAACTGTATGATCTTCCATTTTCGGCAAGACATCGGACGGGAAATGGAAGCAACGAAATTGAAAGCACTCCTGTACAAACTCTATAGAATTGTTCCATTTTCGTCAGGACATCTGACGGAAAAAGGAAAGCACGACGGAATGGACCACTCCTGTATAAACTCTATGAGAGTCTTTTCTTTGGGGTTTTTTAGTTATACCTGAAACATTTTAATCGATCCATTGATTGTAAATGTAACTCTAATAAGCCATTCGACCAATTTTTGGCAACAGGGTGTAACTCTAATGTACAATGATTAAAGATTTCTTCTTTTTGCACCCTGTCAAACTCTATGGATTCTTCCTTGTCGTCAGGGCGTCTGACGGGAAACGGAAGCACGACGAAATTGAAGCATTCTGTACAAACTCTATGGATGCTTGCCCATTTTCAGTCAGGCCCAGCTGAACGGGAATGGAAGCCACGACGAAATTGGAAGCACGCCTGTACAAACTTCTATTGGAGCTTCCATTTTCGTCAGGGTATGTGGACGGGAAAGTGACGCTTACGGAAATGGACGCACTCCCGTTACAACCCTCAATGATATTTCATTTTTGTCAGACTATCTGCGAAAATGTAAGCAGCAAAAAATGACGCACTCCTGTATAAACTCTATGAGAAAGTCTTTTTTCTGATTTTGTGATACCTGAAACATTTTAAATCGATCCATTGATTGTAATGTAAGCCTCTAATAATCATTCGAACCAATTTTGGCAAAAGGGTGTATCTACGAATCTTTTACAATGATTAAAGATTTCTTTCTTTTGCACACCTGTACAAACTCTAGGATGCTCCATTTTCGTCAGGGCTTCTGACGGGAAATGGAACACTACGAATTTGGAAGCATTCCTGTACAAACTGTATGGATGCTTCCATTTTCACCAGGCCATCTGACGGGAAATGTAAGCACGACGAAATTGGAAGCACCCTGTCAACTCTATGATGCTTCCATTTCGTCAAGGTATGTGACGGAAATGGACGCTTGACGGAAAATTGACGCACTCCTTACACCCCTCAGTGGATATTTTCATTGTTGTCAGACTATCGTACGGAAAATGAAGCAACAAAAAAATGAGACGGCACTCCTGTATAACTCTATGAGAAAGTCTTTTCTTTGTTGTTTTTGTGATACCTGAAACATTTTAAATCGATCCATTGATTGTAATGTAAGCTTATAATAATCTTCGAACCACTTTGGCAAAAGGGGTGTATTCTAATGAATCTTTTACAATTGATTAAAGATTTCTTCTTTTGCAATCCTGTACAAACCTATGGATTCTTCCATGTTCGTCCGGGCATCCGTCAACGGAAAATTAATGGAAGCACGACGAAATTGGAAGCACTCCTGTATAAAACCTATGGATGCTTTTTTTCCATTTTCGTCAGGCCGCGTCTGACGAAAAATGGAAGCCACAGAAATGGAAGCAACCTGTACAACCTCTACGATGCCTTCCATTTTCGTCATGAATTGAACAGAACATGGAAGCACGACGAAATTTGGAAGCTCTCCTTTCCAAACTCTATGGATTGCTTCCATTTTCGTCAGTACATCTGTGGACGGGAAATGGAAGCAGGACGAAATTAAAGCCCTCCTGTACAAACTCTATGATGCTTCCATTTTCGGTCAAGACATCTGACCGGAATGGAAGCACGACGAATCTGGAATCACTTCTGCTCTTTAACAACTCTATACAATGCTTCCATTTTCGCATGACATCTAACGGGAAATGGAAGCACGACGGAAATGGACGCACTCCTGTAAAACTTCTATGAGAAAGCCCTTTTTCTTTGGGGGGTTTTTTTGTGATACCTGAAACATTTTAAATCGATCCTTGATGTAATGTAAGCTTCTAATAATCATTCGCACCAATGGGCAAAGTGTGTATCTACTGAATCTTTTACAATGATAAAGTTCTTCTTTTGCACTCTGTACAAACTCTATGGATTCCTTCCATTTTCGGTCAGGCCGTCTGACGGAAAATGGGAGCACGACGAATTGGAAGCATTCCTTATAACACTAAAACTCTATGGATGCTTCCATTTTTTCCAGGCCGTCTGACGTAAAATGGAATTCACACGAAATGGCAAGCATTCCTGTAAACCCAACCTCTAAGGAGCTCCATTTTCGTCAGGACATATGACAGAAAATGAAGCACGACGACTAATGGAAAGCTCTCCTGACAAACTCTATGGCTGCTGCTTCCATTTTCGTCAGGACATCTGACGTAAATGAAGCACGACGAAATTAGAAGCACTCCTGTACAAACTCATGATGCTTCCACTTTCGTCAGGCAATCTGACGGGAAATGGAAGAACGACGAACTTGGAAGCACTCCTGTACACAACTCTATAGATGCTTCCATTTTTCGTCAGGACATCTGACGGAAAATGGAATCACGACGGAATGGACGCACTCCTGTATTAACTCTATGAGAAAGTCTTTTCTTCTTGTTTTTTGTTTATACCTGAACATTTTAAATCGCTCCATTGATTGTCATGTAAGCTTCTAATAATCATTTTCGAACCAATTTTTGGCAAGGGGTGTATCTACTGATCCTTTTACAATGATTAAAGAATTTTTTTCCTTTTTTTGCACCTCCTGTACAACACTCTAATGGAGGCTTCCATTTTCGTCAGCACGCTGACGAAAGGAAGCACGAGAAATCGGAAGCATCCTGTAAATACCAACTCTATGGATGCGTCCATTTTCGTCAGGACATCGTACGGAAATTGGCAAGCACGACGAAATGGGACGCACTCCTGGATAACTCTATGAAAAGTCCTTTTCTTCTTGTTTTTTGTGATACCTGCAACATTTTTAATCGATCCATTGATTGTAATGTAGCTTCTATAATCATCTCGAACCAATTTGGGCACAAGGGTGTATCTACTAAATCTTTTCCCATTGATTAAAGGACTCTTTCTTTTGTCACTCCTGTAAAAACTCTAATGGGATGCCTTTCCATTTTCGTCAGGACATCTGACGGAAATGTAAGCATGACGAAATTGGAAGCACTCCTGACAAACTCATGGATGCTTCCATTCTCGTCAAGACATCTGACGGAATGGAAGCACGACGAAATCGGAGCACTCCTGTAGAAACTCTATAGATGCTTCCCTTTTCCGTCAGGACATCTGACGGACAATGGCGCACGACGTGGAAAGGGACGCACGCCTGTATAACTCTATGAGACAGCTGTTCTCTTTGTTTTTGTGATACCCACCTGCAACATTTTAATCGATCCATTGATTGTAATGTAGCTCTAATAATCATTCGAACCATTTGGCAAAAGGGTGTTCTAGCTAATCTTTGAAATGATTACAGACTTCTTTCTTTTGCACATCCTGTAAAACTCTATGGATCCTCTTTCCATTTTCGTCAGGCCACATCCGAACGGGAAATGGAATCAGGACGAAATTGGACGCACTCTGTACAAACTCTATGGATGCTTCCATTTCCGTCAAGACATCTGACGGGAAATGGAAGCACGACGAAATTGGAAGCCCTCCTGAACAAACTCTATAGATGCTTCCGGTTTCGTCCGGACATCTGACGGCAAATGGAAGCACGACGGAAAATGGACGCACTCTTGTATAAACTCTAATGAAACGTCTTTTTCTTCTTTTTTTTTGTGATACCTGAACATTTTAAATCGATCCTTGATTGTAATGTAAGCTTATAATCATTCGAACGAATTTGGCAAAAGGGTGGTATTACTGAACCTTTTACAATGATTAAAGATTTCTTTCTTTTGCACCCTGTAACAAACTCTTGGTGCTTCCATTTCGTCCAGGGCGTCCCTGACGGGAATGGAAGCACGACGAAATTGGAAGCATTCCTGTACAAGACTCTATGGATGCTTCCATTTTCGTCATGCCATCTGACGGGAAATGGAAGCACGGACGAAATTGGAAGCACCCTGTATAAACTCTATAGATCTTCCATTTTCGTCAGGTAGTGAACGGAAAGGACGCTGACGAACATGGACGCAATCCTGTACACCCTCCATGGATATTTCTTTTTGTCAGACTATCTACCGGAAAATGAAGCACCACAAAAATGGACGCACACCTGTATCAACGCTATAAGAAGGCTTTTTCGTGTGTTTTTTTGATACCTAAAACCTTTTAAATGAATCCATTGATTGTAATAAGCTTCTAATAAGCATTCGAACCAATTTGGAAAAGGGTGTATCTACTGAATCTGTTAACAATGATTAAAGATTCTTTCTTCTTTTGCACTCCTGACAAACTCTATGGATCTTCCACTTTTGTCAGGCCGTCTGACGAAAATGGAAGCACGAACGAAATTGGAAGCCACTCATGTAAAAACGCTATGGATGCTTCCCTTTTCGCCAGACGACCGTCTGACAAAAAATGGAAGCAACGAACGAAACTGGAAGCTCTCCTGTACAAACCTATGGATGCTTCATTTTCGTCGGACATCTGACGGGAAATGGAAGCACGACGAATTAGAAGCACTCCTGTAGCAAACTCTATGAAATGCTCCATTTTCGTCAAGACATCTGACGGAAATGGAAGCACGACGAATTGGAAGCACTCCTGTACAAACTCTTAGATGCTTCCATTTTCGTCATGACATCTGACGGAAAATGGAATCACGAAACGGAATGGATACGCACTCCTGTATAAACTCTATGAGAAAGTCTTTTCTTTGTTTTGTTGTGATACCTGAAACATTTTAAATCGATCCATTGATTGTACTGTAAGCTTCTAGAATCAGCGAACCAATTACCAATTTTGCAAAAGGGGTGTATATACTGAAACTTTTACAACAATGATTAAAGATTTCGTTTTTGAACTCCTGTACAAACTCTAAACTCTATGGATTCTTCCATTTTCGCAGGGTCGTCTGACGGTAAATGGAATCACGACGAAAGTTGGCAGCATTCCTGTACCACACTCTATGATGCTTCCATTTTCGTCAGGCCATCTGAGGGATGGAAGCCCGACGAAAATGAAAGCACTCCTGTACAAACTCTATGTATGCTTCCATTCTCGTCAGGCTATCTGACGGAAAAAGGACGCTTGACGGAAAATGAACGCACTTCCTGTAACAAAACCGCAATGATATTTCCATTTTTGTCAACTATATCTGACGGAAAATGGAAGCAGCACAAAAATCCTCAAACCGACTCCCCTGTATAAACTCTATGAAAAGTCTTTTCTTTGTTTTTTGTGTACCTGAAACATTTAAAATCGATCCATTGATTGTAATGTCAGCTCTAATAATCGATCGAACCAATTTGGCAAAGGAGGGTGTATCTACTGAATCTTTTACAATGATTAAAGATTTTCTTTTTGCACTTCCCCTGTACAACTCTATGGATTCTTCATTTTCGTCAGCCGTCGACGGAAAATTAATGGAAGCACGATGGGGATGTATAAAACTAGGTACCCCAAAAACGGGGACCCTGTTTTTTCAGCTTAGTAGAAAAATAATGGGGTCCCGTTTGCAGGGTCCCCGTTTTTATACATCCATATGGGGATGTATAAAACGGGGACCCCAAACACGGGGGACCCCTGTTTTTTCAGCTGAGGAAATGAGCTCCGTGATTTGTGTTGCATAACTTTTCATATGACATGAACCCAAGTGATGTTAGATGGTCTGTAAGTGTGGTGTGTGTGTTTGGTTGTGTGGCGTGTGAACGAGTTTTATATAAAAGAAAACCCTTGCTGAAAAGAAACGCAGCAAGTTGTATATGTAGAATATAAAATTCCCAGTCAACCATATTTTATTAACCCAATATAACGTCCTTTATAGCCTTGTGGGTGCATGGTGTGTGAGTTGGCATTTTCTTTATTATTTTTGGTGCATTGGGTGTGAGCTTGGACAGTTGGTAAAAGGGAGAAACCTTAGCTTAGTACTGCTAATTGAAGGGAAAATAATGGGGGTCCCGTTTTCGGGGTCCCCGTTTTCATACATCCCTATATGGGGATTTATAAAACTGGGACCCAAAACGGGAGACCCCTGTTCTTTCAGCTAGAGAAAATAATGGGAGGGCCGGTAATTAGGCGAGACAGCGTAAATAAGCAAGCAGGAGCGAGGGGGCACGTTGAAGGGCGGGAGGAGTGAGACCAATAAAAAGAGATTAGGAGGTGGGGAACACAAAATTGGGAGGAAACATTAGGGGGTTGGGATGAGGAGAAGGAGACCGATTCCCCCTTTTTTTCCGGTCCCCGTTTTATACATCCCTATATGGGATGTAAACAACGTGGACCCCAAAAACGGGACCCCTGTTTTTTCAGCTGAGGAGAAAATAATGGGGTCCCCGTTTTCAGGGTCCCCGTTTTATACATCCCTACATGGGGATGTATAACGGGACCCCAAACGAAAAACGGGGAACCCCATTTAAACCCTTTTATAACCATGTGCATGTTTTTAAATAATATGGTCCCGTTTTCTGGGGTCCCCGTTTTTGGGGTCCCGTTTTCGGGGTCCCCGTTTTATAAACACCCATCTTATACTCTGCCGACGTGGTTCTGCTCCTTGAACCGATCGGCCACCTTGCCCTCTCTTCAAAAACATTTTATGTTTTAATGTTAACCATAAAACAATAGCACGGTCGTCCACAGGGAATTGCAATATTTGCTTCTATCATCAAAACCCGCAAACTAGTTTGACATCTAACTTTATTGTGAAGTACGTGATTTCATAGTTTTCCGCATCATAGAGACTTAAACTGGCATTAACCATATTGGTTCTGCTGGCGGCCCTGCCGAATGTTTAAATAATAATACAATGGGATGAATACGTCTCAAGAGGTCCGGATAGTTACCAAGGTGAAATTGGTCAGGATTATTATTTTTGAAACCTAGGTAATTATTGGAACAAAAATCCTCTCTCCTGTCACGCATAGTATACATTGATTAAAAAACATATTTTCTGTCCAGTTGGTTTGAGGAATGTTATAATCCTTCTGCTTTATATAAGGTTTAGGGGGGCGTTGATTTTAATGTACTTACGCATACTTAAATCATCTGTATTTCTAACACATGATAATCAGTAAAAGCCAACGGTCGTAATGTGATCTTTCTCATATCGTGTCTTCCTAGAAAACAAACATTTATGAGTCATTTGATGAATTCAAAATATTTAGCGGCGATGGGGGCTTGCATCATAATGGTGTTTAAGTAATTGTGGTCTAGGGGCAGGCATTGGAAAAAAGGGCATAAAATATACCACATGCAACATGTGGCATTGCTGTCCATGATTTGACGTGTTTTCCGGACTGCTTAACATGAAAGTGCGGTGTTTAACTTATACTGCATTAAACCATTTCAATTTCACTCTTAGTACTTACATTCTAATTTGTTGGTTTTTTGGTCAAATGTGAGATGTATAATTTCTCTGTTGCATTTCATCTCAAAGGCTCAGCCCCCTTCCAAGTATTTCCAGTTGCTACCTAGTGGACATCCTAGATCGACCATGGTACAAATTGGTTGAAGAATCTCAGAGATCACAGACACTGCACCGTGCTGCATAACTCATTCTGTTGGGCTCTCACCTGTTGATAGCTACGCGATCAATGGCATGCTAATTAATCTCGCGATAAGGTCGCGACTAAATATCCAGCCGGATATGTATTCACGTCAAACATGCCAAAGAGAACTTCATTGTTCTCAGATCTCGACGGCTTCTGCTCGTTCAACTCTAACCAGAGCTTGAAATTACTCTCATATGTCTGGCTGCGCTGCGGCAATTGATCAGCACTCTTCTCTTCTTCGCCTGTGATGCGGGAAAGATGAAGAGCTTACCGTTTTTAAAAGAGTGGCAGTCTCTCAGACCTGCAAGTAATCTGCAATTTCTTGACCGCATTTTGTCTTTGGCGAGGTACATAGGCTGTTTACGCAAGCCGTTGGCTCTACTGCGGGTCGACATTGTCCAAGATCATTAACATTGTTGCAACAGTCGATTCGTGCATGGAAAGGCTCTGAGAAAGACCTTTGGGCAGTTCTTCAGAAGAAGAAACCAATGGCCCCATTTTGCGATTAATTCCAAACTAATATTGGTTCTCTTCTTCGAGGCTATATCATTAAAATCTAAACAAACATCAACTATGGATTTAAAATTGTCCTTACTTTGAGATTCGTTCGTTCGTGCGTCACTAGGGGGCTGCGTAGCGACTTTCAGCAAATTTTGACGAAAGATGGCTGGGCAAACTAAGCCGTCGATTAATAGATTTTTTATCATTCAACTTTTTCTCTTCATTTTCGTCGCCCATCTGACGGGAATGGAAGCACGACGAAATTGGCAGCACTCCTGTAGCAAACTCTCTGGGATCTTCCATTTTCGTCAGGGTATTTGACGGAAGTGGACGCTTGACGGAAATGGATCGCACTCCTGGACCCCTCACTGCTATTTCATTTTTTGTCATACTATCGACGGAAATGGAAGGCACACTAAAATGGACGCACTCCTGTATAACTCATGAGAAGTCCTTTTCGTTGTTGTTTTGGTGATAACTAAACATTTTAAATCGATCCTTGATTGTAATGTAAGCTTATAATAATCATGCCTAACCATTTGGCAAAAGGGTGTACTCCTGAATCTTTTACAATGATTAAAGATTCTTCTTTTGCACTCCTGTCAACTCTATGGATTCTTCCAATTCGTCAGCCGTCTGACGGGAAAAATTAATGAAGCACGATGTATTAAAAACGGGGACCCCAAAAACTGGGACCCCTGTTTTTTTTCAGCTTAGGAGAAATAATTGTGGTCCCCGTTTTTTCAGGGTCCCCGTTTTATACATCCTATATGGTGAATTTAAAAACGGACCCCAAAAAATCGGGCCCCTTTTTTTCAGCTGAGGGAATGTCTCCGTGATTTTTTTTGCCATAACTTTTCAATATGACCAATGACCCAAAGTATGTAGATGGTCTGTCAGTGTGGGTGTTTGTGTTTGGGTGTGTGGGTGTACATGTTTTTATAAAAGAACCCATTGCTGAAAAGAAACGCAGCAAGTTTTTATATGTATAATATAATCCCAGGTCACCATATTTTGCTTACCATATAACTCATTTATAGCCTTGGTGGGTGCAGGTGTGTGATTTGTGCATTTTCTTATTATTTTGTTGCAATTTGTGTGAGGCTATTACATTGGTAAAATGGGAGAAACCTTAATCTTAGTATGCTAATTGAAGGGAAAATAAATTGGGGGCCCCGTTTTCGGGGTCCCCGTTTTAATCATCCTATATGGGGATGTATAAAACGGGGAACCCCAAAAACGGGGCACCCCTGTTTTTCAGCTTAGGAGAAAATATGGGGTCCCCGTTTTCAGGGTCCCCGTGTTGTATACATCACTATATGGGGATGTATACAACGGGGACCCCAAAACGTGGACCCTGTTTTTTCAGCTGAGGAGAACGAGCTCCGTGATTTGTGTTCATAACTTTTTCATATACATGACCCCAAGTTGATGTAATGGTCTGAAGTGGTGGTGTGTGTGTTTTGGGTTGTGGGTGTACGATGTTTTATATAAGAACCCATTGCTGAAAAGAAACGCAGCAAGTTTTATATGTAGAATCTAATTCCCAGGTCACCATATTTTCTTCTTACCCAATATAAACGATCATTTATAAGCGCTGTGTGGGTGCGGTGTGTGATTGGGCATTTTCTTTCTTTATTATTTTTGGTGCATTTGTTTGAGGCTATGACAGTGGGTAAAATGGGAGAAACTTGAAGCTGAGTAACTACTGCTGAATTGAAGGGAAAATAATGGGGTTCCCCGTTTTCGGGGTTCCCCGTTTTATACAGCCCTATATGGGGGTGTATAAACTGGGACCCCAAAAACGGGGACCCCTGTTTTTTCAGCTTAGGAGAAAATATGGGGGGGTCCCCGTTTGTCAGGGTCCCGTTTTAATACAATCCGTATCTGTGGGGAATGTATAAAACGGGGACCCCAAAAACGGGGACCCCTGTTTTTTCAGCTGAGGTATAAAATATGGGGAGGTCCGCCCGTTTTATCAATTTTCAAGCAGGGTCACCGTGTTATACAAAAATCCCTAATATGGTGATGTATAAAACGGGGACCCCAAAGCAGAAAAAACGGGGAAACCCCATTAAAAAGCCCTTTTTTAACACAGTTGAATGTTTTTAATGGTCCCCGGTTTTTGGGTCCCCGTTTTTGGGTTCCCCCGTTTTCGGGGTCCCCGTTTTATAAACACCCATCTTATACTCTTCCGACGGTTCTGCGCCTTAGACCGATCGGCCACCTGCCCTCTCTTCAAAAACTTTAGGTTTTAATGTTAACCATAAAACAATAGCACGGTCGTCCACAGGGAATTGCAATATTGCTTCTATCATCAAAACCTCAAACTAGTTTGACATCTAACTTTATTGTGAAGTCCGTGAATTTCAGGTTTTCGCATCAATTAAGAACTAACTGCATTACCCATATGGGTTCTGCCTGGCCACTGCCGAATGTGCTATAACTAATAATACATGGGAATGAATACGTTCAAGGGGTCCAGTATAGGTACCAATGGGCAATTGGTTCAGGATATTAATTTGGAAACTAGTCATTATTTGGAACAAAATCTTCCTGTCACAAAGTACTTGGATTTAAAACCCATATTTTCTCTTTCTGTCTTGGTTTGAGGAATGTTATAATAATCCTTCTTGCTTGATATAAGTGTTTAGGGCGTTGGGTTTTAGGTACTTACCATACTTAAATCATTTCTGTATTTTCTATAACCATGATGAGCAAGGAGAATTTTGATAACAAGAAAATCCAAAACGGTTCGAAGGTGAATTTCTCACCGTGGCTTAGAAAACCAACATTTATGAGTCATTTGATTGATTCAAAAATATTTTAGCCGATGGGCCTTGCAACAGAATGGTGCTTAGTGTGCTAAGGCACATTGAAAAAAGCATAAAAATTTTACACAAGCCACTGCATGCTTGCCCTTTTTTGACGTGTTCGGACTGTTAAATTAAAAAGTGCGGGTTTAAGATATACTGCATTTACCATTTCCCCTAGTACTTACACTTCTAATTTGTTGTTTTTGTCAAATGTGAGGTGATAATTTTCTCTGTTTTCCTTTCTCCAAGGCCAGCTTCCAAAGTATTTCCAGTGCTACCTTGTGGAAATCCTGAATCGACCATGTACATTGGTTGAAGAATCTCAGAATCACGACACTGCACCGTGCTGCATTAACTCATTCTTGTTGCTCATAACGTTGATAGCTAAGCCGATTCATGGCATTATTAATCTCCATAAGCCTTCCGATATTGTCTTCACCAAACCGGCCAAAGAGAACTTCATTGTTCTCAGATTCGACGGCTCTGCTCGTCAACTCAACCAGACTTGAAATACATCCATATGTCGCTGCCAATTGATCACACTCTTCTTCGCTTGTGATGCGGGAAAGGATGAAGAGGCTTACCGTTTTAAAGAGCATCTCTTCAGACTGCAAGTAATTCTGCAATATTTTGACCGCATTTGCTTTGCGGAAGGTACTGCGGACCAAGCCGTTGGCGCTACATGCGGCGACATTGTCCAAGATCATTAACATTGTTGCAACAGTCGATCGTTGCATGTAAATGTTTCTGGAGAAAGACATTTGCAGTTCTTCAAGAAGAAAACCAATGGCCCCATTTTGCATTAATTCCAAACTAATATTGGTCTCATCTTCGATGCATATATCAGTAAAATCTAAACAAACATCAACTATGGATTTAAAATTGTCCTTACTTTGAGATTCGTTCGTGCCACTAGCTCGTAGCGACTTCACAATTTTGACGAAGAGGGTTGCAAACCGTCGATTAAGAAGATTTTTTATCAATTCAACTTTTTCTTCGTCTTCCAATGCCGCCGTTGTTTCAAGAATTGAGAGCGCATCTTTAACATTCTTCGTTGAAAAGTCACGGCACGTTTTAAGATAATCTAGGGCACGGAAAACTCTTTCAATATCATCGACATCAGAGTTAGATAAAGTCGATCGGTTTGAGGTTTTAGAAAATACGCAACCCATTGTATTATCCTGCTATCCCGCTAATACCTGAGCTGGAAGAGAATAAGAAAGGTAAGCAATATTTGCTCTGTAATGATATGACATATTCTTGTTATACTATGTGATAAGAATAAGTGAAAGTGATTACCTGTTAAATTTGTAGTTGTAGAAGCCACAAATGGCAAGATGAACTTGGAGTAATGAAAATCGGTTTCTTATTTAATATTTTGCCCGTCCAATAATTACTGAGGTCAAGAAACTCTTGCCCTCCTTCCATCTACCAAGTTTCGCCACTATAGCCCATACAGCCCATGGACTATATGGGCTTATAGCCCATATACTACGTGAATAAAAAAATTGTGCAAGGATTAAAGATGATCCTGACCTTAATGCAATCACTATATCATAGACTTCTTGTTGTTTTTATAAAACGCGTCTAATACACTTTTATGCGTTCAAAAATGAAAGAAATCGACTGAAAAATGGCGGGTTTTGTAAGCACACACCCCTTTTTTCTCCGTTCCTATGGGATTTACAGACAATAAACTAGTGTTTGTGAAAATATCATGATGCCTTTGTCAATTTAACTTAATAAATGTTACATTTCCTTGAATATTTCAACTACGGATTAATCGATGAATCTATTTATACCAATGTGTCAAG
Organism: Ophioderma brevispina; assembly: GCA_023653785.1. Lineage (NCBI taxonomy): Eukaryota > Metazoa > Echinodermata > Ophiuroidea > Amphilepidida > Ophiodermatidae > Ophioderma > Ophioderma brevispina. Next base: position 70,957 of record JAMKCH010061668.1, read on the forward strand.
TGATATGACAAATCAAAACAGCAATTCACCTGTTGCAGAGCAAGAAAACAAGATCTTCCCATTGTTTAGGATATTGCTAAGAGTTTAGACCCTTATTGGCAGAGTTTGTATTTATACCTGGATTACAGTAGTAATTTTGAAAACCCTTTTCATTTACACATCATGATTAATTGGGTGAGATTTTGTGTGAACATTAATTTTAATTCCTTTTTAGGATCAATAAAGGATATTATGGCTATTCATTAATCAATTAAACAAGATAGCAAGGGTAATCATTACTTTCATAATGCTATACGTATATCGTACATTAACTCAATATCTTGCTTTAACTGTATAAATCCCATTGGAATGGAGGAAAAAAATTGACAAAATTTGTCAAATTATTTTTTAGTCGATTTCTATAATGTTTTCAACACTTGGAAGTATATTAGATTTGCTTTGTTAAAACAATAACAAATCTATGATTCAATGATTTTATCAAGGTCAAGGTTCTCTGCATTCCTTGCACAATTTTGTTTTTAATTCACGTAGTACAATTCAGGATATTAAATTGCTTTAATTCGAAACTTACCAAATGGCATACGTTACGTTCAGACGAAACAAATAAAGGGTTGACCAACTTAATTCACATAAATTGGAACATTTTGAGATTTTGGCACCAATATATTCTGTAAGATTCTTAAAACCATTAAACCTTCGCTCAACTTCGTGTCGCGTATAAAGCACAATACCAGATCTGAATGGAAAGAAACCAATACCTGCCAACCTCTATTACAACTTTTGAGTTTAAAACTGCTGTTTTTAACCCTCGATATAATATTTTTGTACGTGAGTGTATGCAAAATTTATGCCTAAGTTCTGCCATGGGGATATTTCCGGTGAGCGTGTTTGATGTGTGTATGTGTGTGGTTGTGGGTTATTGGTAAGCTTGTTAACAGTGTAATAGCAAGCTTACCGTTCCCGCTTATCTGAGTACCTGAATAGGCCGTAAGCATGGAATAACAATCACGCTAATAATCTTTTCCTTGATCATCCGAAAGGCACGTTGCAATACCTGTAATCCAGTAGCTTACTTTCTAGCATGCAACTCCAAAATGAACTGTACTGGCAACAGAATTCGTTGCTTGCCTTCCCCGTGCCTGATAATCCTGGTGCAGGGATTCGTATCGGTTCTTTCGTTTATTAAATTCTGTTAACACCAAATCATGTGGTGGTGAATAACATTCACAGACAACTACAGATTGATAGTATGATCAAAATACAGTACTATGCTCACGTATCCATAATTTGGCGAAATGAATTTTTTTTCTGAATAAAAAATGAGTGTAGAGAATTTTGAAACTGAATGAATCCTATACTATTTTTTGATTTTTTTTATAAAGTTTTCAGGCATTTTTAAGTTAAGTAATCGGTATGAATATTATACGAGTCAATGATCTAACTCAAATACAATTGTAGTTCTCTCTCAGCTTCTCCTGCATCGCTCTCTCTCTCATCTCTCTCTCCCTTGCGAAACCGTTACGATTGGGGACTCCCCACTATGCAATGGTAGTGGAGAAACCTTTAACTCCTGGCAATATCATGTTTTAAAACCATCCCAGGATCGACACTTGTAAAATTCCATACCAGGGGATCAGGAATTCGCAAGAGGGGGGGGGGGGCGCCCGTCACTATTCGCTTTTAAAATTTTCCGCTGCTTCGCCTCGCTACGCCGGGCCAGACCCAATTGGGGGGGGGGGGGAGGTGGCCAACGCTATTTTTTATTTTTTTAAGCCCAGAGCACCAAACAACACAACAAGAAAGTACCACTCCCTGCTCTTCAGAATTTCAAACAGAGTGAAAAACAAATGTGTCTACCCGGCAGAAGCGCAGCGAGCCGGAAAAATTTTACAATGTGTCGGCAAAAGGGGCCCCACAAAAGGTCATTTTCCTGATTACAGGGCGCCGGCGCCCTGTGCGGCAAAGTCATTTTTCTACATCTACAGGGCCGGCGCCCTTTGTTTTGCAAAAAATAGGGGGGGGGGCGCGGCGCCGGGTGCGCCCCCCTAAATCCGCTATGAATCATAGTGTAAAAGCTTTGCAACGTTTAGCTTTGTTTTATAGACCCGTGATGGGCAGCATTTTACCTCAAAACAACTCTAGACAATAGGCTACGCCGACGATCTTGCCATTCTCCACTCGGACGGAAGCTGGACAGTAGTAGAAAGTACACTTACTGCCGATATGGCCCTACTTGCAGCATTTCTCAAGACCTGAAGACTTAAACTTAGTGAAAGTATTTCAGAAGAATCTTACAGTTTATTTGAATTCAAATTGTATAAAGAAAATCTGTTTCGCAAAATATCACCTCCTATATAGGACCTGATATTTTTTCGAAACAGATTTCATAAGCACTAAATAACTACATCAACTGTACCCTCGTGACAACAATCGTTTAAATGAGAGGTATTTGACGAAGAGGAAGCATTGCACAAGTCAAAACATCAACTATTTCAGTAGAAATCTACCAACAAAATCTGTTTCGCAAAATATCACCTCCTATATAGGAGGTGATATTTTGCGAAACAGATTTTCTTTATACAATTTGAATTCAAATAAACTGTAAGATTCTTCTGAAATACTTTCACTAAGTTTTCGAGTCAACATGACATTAGTTGCAATCACCTTTGCATCTTCCCAGTGTTAATTTTTTTCCAAAAATTACTCCTCTTCCCACCTTAAAAATCTGTTTCGCTTTGTTTCGTTTTGTTGCGCAAAATATCATAAGCCACATGGAACACTGCCTGGCTAGATACTCTCAAGACCAGACCAACTCATATTACACCGGCTTCAACATACTTAGCTGCTGCCTCGCAAGAAGTAGTTAAGCGTAACGGAGGAAAATGTTATAGGCAGGTACATCCCAGGTCATAACTAATCTACTTTCCTACCACATATTCAGTAGTATTTTATGTTGCATATACTATATTCTTCAAAATAAGCGTTTGGGCCACCCTGATTGTTGACTGAAAACAACATACCAATTATTACTAACATGTACTGTGTGAATTTTACACAAGTACTCTCAATTTACTATTTTAATATACAAACACATAGGTTTTTGCGTTTGACAAAGTGAAATATCAAGTGATCGAAAGAATTCAAAATGGCCGCCACAAACGCTACGCTCAAATACATTGATGGATTACCTTGAGTTTATTTTAAGGATGTTATCGTAATGTAACTGATGAATGGTTAACTTATTGTTGAGCTACTACAAGAAAACATATAGGGCCATCAATATTTCTCAAAATGGCGGCTAAAATAATTTACAGTTAATGTATCACTTGAACTGTATTGTTAAAGATTACTTCGTTCTCTAAATAGTGTTATTTTTAGATTAGATCTTTTATTGTACTTGTTTTAGTTGTTTGTTGTCTTGTTTTCATCGGTGTTGGATAAATACTGTTAAAACCCATTCATGGAATGGAAATAACTGATGCTTTTTGTAAACAACCTTACAAGGGTACACCTCAGAAGGAGAAGAGAGAAGAGAAGGAAAGCACAGCAGAAGAGACAAGAAGAGAGCAAGAAGTAGAAGAAAGCGAGCGAAAGAGAGAGAGAAGAGAGAAGATAGATAGAAAAGAGAGAGAACAGGGAGGAAAAGAGAGAAGAAGAGAAGAAGAAGAAGAAAGGAGTAAAGAGAAAGCAAGAAAAGAGAAGAAGGAGAAGAGAAGAAAGACAAGAGGAAGAGAAGAAGTATAGAGATAGAGGAAAGAGAGAAGAAAGAGAAGACGAGAAGGAAAGAGAAGAAGTAAGAAAGAGAGAAAGTAGAGAAAAAGAGAAGAGACAGAGAGAAGAAGAAAAGAGCAAAAGAGAAAGAGAAGAAAGAAGAGAGAGGAGAAGAGAGAAGAGAAGAAGGAGAAGTGAGCAGAGAAGAAAAAAGAAGATTGCAAGATTGATGCTTGACCAGGCCATACTGTAAACTTTAGCATGCATGCTTTGAACCCCTAGCTATGCATTGTGTATCCCTTCGCTTGTGCATGCTGTAACCCCTGTATTCTATACATGCTGCCATAACTTTAGCGTGTGCATGCTGTAACCCTTAGTCTATGCAAGCTGCAACCATAAACCTATACATGCTATCGTGATATATGTTATTCCGTGGAATTAGCAAACACTAGGAGATTTGTAACACACCAAGATTCCTCGCAATCTCGAACTAGCTTGCTTTGAATTTAAATGGAGCTTGCAATTTGATTGTAGGATTGCCGTTAAAATATGTCCGCGGAGATTTTGAAGTTTTATTGGAGTTCATTGAAGACGGATTAATTTATTTCATCACAACTCTGAACTGGAATAAACAATGATGGACAATTATGGCTTAAATTCATGGCTTAAATGGTGATCAAGTTACTGTGGGGACTGCGGTTTTCTCTACCACGTCTTCTACTTTCTAGCAGGAAATATCTTACATTGACCGCGCTCGGATTCACTTAGCCTTAAAAGAGGACTTCTCCTTATACAAACATACTAGGCGGTATTTACCCTTACACATAACATGTTTAAATCTTAACGCATGCATACTGTAACCACTTAAGCCTGAGTACACTGTAACCCTTAGCCTGGTACATGTAAACCCTTAGCCTAGAGCATACTGTAATGGAAGAGGGGAGGAGGAAGACGACGACGACCTGAATAGTTTGCGTACGTTTCAAGATTGTGCGAAACTACTATTTTGTCGCCATTTCGTGTTCAAAGTATGTTGCCAAACAAGTTCTTCAAGTGATGCTAAATAAAACAGGACCGGTTTACCACACTCAGTTACGAGGTTACAATATATACGGTAGGTTATCCGGGGTCATATTTAAAGTGTTAGAGTGTGTTTAATATGTTCAATAGTTTGTCATATTCCAATGACTTAAAATTATGTTGCACTGACAAATTCCATGTAGAACATTCCAGATTCAGAATGCAGGGTAGCAGTAGACTTCAGCTTATCCATTTTACGCCATAAACACACCACCACGACACCGAGTTGATTTTCACTGCATGCACCTTGTTTGACGAGTCAGTGACCTTTGTGGTTTTCTATCAATGCAGTACGAGTCTATGGTATATGTGGATAAAAGACGAACGGCAAACCTACTAAAAGTTAGCCTACATTACCTGGATGTTTTTTATTATTAATGTCCCTTCTTGTTTGGGCATGTATTTTTATGTTTGTGTTTCAAAAATATAAAAAAAATAAAAAAAATAAAAAAAATAAAGAAATTTTATATTTTTTTGAAATTGCGCCAGTGTCGCTTCCCAGTTGGAAAAACAATGCAGCTTAAGAGAACCATGTTGAACATTCAACACAAGAAATGCAAGCTTTCATGTTCATTTGCCCATGTAAAATGAAATACAACATTCAGATTAATCAGTCAGAACAGCGGTTAGAAATTGTCCGGCTGATGCAAGCCAACGCCGAAGTGCATTTTGACTAATTAAAGGAAAGAACTTTTTTGTATGTCTATGTGTTCTATAAGCGATGTGTCCATAATTATATCAGGTATTACAATAGGAAGTATTTGTATGATAGAAATGACTAATTTCTCCTTGATAAAACGTAATCAACACATTTATTCACCAAAGCGTGCCAATCAGTATTTTCTTGTTAATGCCAGTGGAATTAATTGGTCTTGCACTGAAAAGGTGACAAATGTAACGGCAAAAAACCAACGTAAGTTTACGTGGGACTTGCACTTTGAAAAGGTATGAAAATGTTTAATGAAAGACCAACGTATGTGCCACTTACATTGGTCTTGCATTAAGCGGCAAAAGTGAATTGCGCATACGTTTTCTTTTTCTAAAACTGTAATTACATATCTTCACACAGTTGTGTTATGTGCGAATACCTCCTCTTTCAAAATTCACCCAAAACTCAATTTCGACAAAAAAGTCAATTAACGTTGTCTTGCAGTCAGCCGACGAAATTAAAGTCACAATTGGGTTTCCAAATTAAATCCAGCCAGTGGCCTTGCTGAGATTTGAATCAGAGACCCTTAGCTCCAGAGGTAAGCTTGCTAACCACTAGACCAAGCACTTTTTTTCTAATCTGATACTATCTACACGACAATAATGGAAAAGTGAAATGCAAACAGTGTTAATACATGTTTATTGTTACAATGGTATATTATCAAAATTATACAAAACAGTAACCTTTTAAAAAATCTGATTCGGTTTTAAATTTGCCCTTTTTTACAGTTAGATAAAGAATGAAAGAGTAAAATCAATTCCACCCTACATCATAAAGCAATTGTTGGGAAAAAAAAAGCAAGTGTACAAATGTGTCTGTTGAGGTCTTCTTGCTGTAACGATACATTTACATCAGATGTGCCTTTTTAAAATTATGGATTGACTTTGATCAATGAAAGTTTTTCAATGGTGTTAGGATATAGGATAAATGCCAATGCTGAAGTACAAGCTATAAAGAAACAATTATGTCACAGTTGTCACTATGGGGTATTCATTACGGTGAGCCTGTATCTAACAAACATTTGTTATGAGAGCTGAGCAGGAATAAACCTGCACTGGTAAACATACGATTCATCTACAGTCTCCTTTCCAAATCTTATTAAGACCACCTGCGCATTATGTATAATTTCATATTACCAATGCTCAATGATATTTGCTGCTAGGTACACCTCGGTCTACTAAGTTCGTTTTACTACATAAGCCAACATTTTCTAAAAGCAGATTTGGTAGCCACCCTAGAGAAAGGCAGACATACACAAGATGTATTACAACATGATGGTTCCAAATTTATTATTTAAAAAAAAAAAAAAAATTGCATCAAAGTCACTTCTGAACTAAATATACACTTTAAAAACACTGAAAGAAGATTCAGGCAGGAAAATAAGATTTCTGTGTTTGTTTTGCTTTGTATTTGATAATCATACTATTTTTAAGTGATAAAGACTTTATTTGCATGGGCAGAATTCTCAACGTAACATCACTGGCCCTTTCTGCAGAAACCCAATAGCAATTGTGCTGAGATATCAAGGATCATTTGATACCATACTTTCAAAATGGTAAAAAAGTAGGTTGTGGTCTTCAGGTTGTTAGTCGTCCAAGATTGTGGTCACATCCTCATCATGCAGACAAGCCACCAACAGTACGGAAGGCATAATATGAGCTATACATAGGAAAAACTCAACATTGAATTTTGTGCAATGATAATGCTGGAGGTAACCTGAAGGAACCAGCTATGCTTATTCCAGACATTGAGTGACATGTTCAATGCAATACCTTCCTTGTATGAACTGTTCTCTTTCACCAGTCTCCACTGTACTTCAGTGGAGACTGGTGAAAGACAACTGGTGAAACTGGTGAAAGAGACTGGTGAAATCTTTATGCTATATTATTCAAACTATATACAACAGTAGCAAACCCGTCAGCTCACAGTAACAGCCTCTTCAGTATATTTTTGTGCTTTATATACCTTTCATGCACGAGCATATCACCCTTAATCATTTTGTCACTTATTTCAACCACATAGATGTTTTCATATCATGGTGCGCGTATGTGGCTATCAATCAATACATTCCATGGCCTCAATTTAAAAAAATGTGAGTACACTCATATTTGCCTAGTCCTGAGTCGTGCTTCCAATATACAATCCTCAAATAAGTTATAGTCAAAATTAAATTCTACATTCTTCCTTAAAAATAACTCAAATTTTGAAGAACTTTATACAAAACTTGGGACCAACTTATATGAAAAGGCTAGAATATTTGTCCACCTTAAGTGCATTTTATAAATATGTTTGTTCATATAATCACATCAAATAGGCCATCCCAACTTGTGATGCTGATTTGAGTTCCACTGATATTTCAAAACATGACACTGTTCGGCATTAAAAAGACTAATTTGGTTGGCATATGCCTGCACATAAAGGGTCAATAAGAAGTGGATTGGTTTTGTTTTTCAGTTTTATCCTTTAATAAACACTTATGTGACAGCTTTCAATAAAACAGTGTTAAGCAAACTGAAAACAAACCAACCAGTCATCCAAGATACAATATCTTTTCAGTGATTTTCAATTTACATCAGTCATATTATGCCAACCAAGCATTTCCACTGCTCTCCTCGCGTGATTGATGTTATACCTGGCATTGCTAGTATTTCGTACAGTTTGCTGAACTGTACTGTGTGCAGATGTCATCACTGGTAGTCTCCTTGTAGCCTTGGGTTTCATTCAAAGCACTCCCTGTAAGAGTGAAGGTTAATAATTCTTTCATTATTAAATTTGTTCACATATTTATCCAATCACAGAGTTTTCTCAGTTACCATGACAATGTGCGTAAAATGCTGTGTTTCCGAAAACTAGAAATCATGTGTCGACAATATTAACAACACATGGCAAGTCTCCTTTCTGAAAATGTTGTTTAAAAGCACCATTGAAATTCACCCCGTGAACGGGTTTAAGCCCCTCTTTAAACCAACTTGAACCAAATCATGTTAATATGGTGGTCTTATGAAAATAAAGAAAAAGAACGTAACCAAGTTGCTAATTTGATTACATTTTCAAAATGCGTTCATAAATATTCCAATACATAACTGTCTTTTTTCACAGACGTATAATAATCTGCAATCACAATGTTATGCAAGTTTCTGAGCTTGATTTTTTCTCTAACTGTCATTGTTGCTGGCATTCATTGATTCTTTTAAAAGGACTTCACTGAAAATTGAAAGCAATAACAAAAGTGTCTTACCAGTAATTAAATTATGAAGATTGCAGCAATAACAAAAGTGTCTTAATACCAGCATAACAAAAGTGTCTTAATACCAGCAATAACAAAAGTGTCTTAATACCAGCAATAACAAAAGTGTCTTAATACCAGCAATAACAAAAGTGTCTTAATACCAGCAATAACAAAAGTGTCTTAATACCAGCAATAACAAAAGTGTCTTAATACCAGCAATAACAAAAGTGTCTTAATACCAGCATAACAAAAGTGTCTTAATACCAGCAATAACAAAAGTGTCTTAATACCAGCAATAACAAAAGTGTCTTAATACCAGCAATAACAAAAGTGTCTTAATACCAGCAATAACAAAAGTGTCTTACCAGTAATTAAATTATGAAGATTGCAGCAATAACAAAAGTGTCTTAATACCAGCAATAACAAAAGTGTCTTAATACCAGCAATAACAAAAGTGTCTTAATACCAGCAATAACAAAAGTGTCTTAATACCAGCAATAACAAAAGTGTCTTAATACCAGCAATAACAAAAGTGTCTTAATACCAGCAATAACAAAAGTGTCTTAATACCAGCAATAACAAAAGTGTCTTAATACCAGCAATAACAAAAGTGTCTTAATACCAGCATAACAAAAGTGTCTTAATACCAGCAATAACAAAAGTGTCTTACCAGTAATTAAATTATGAAGATTGCAGTAGTTTGTCCCAGAATCCAGCACGGCATACCATGTTTCTGAGGTAGAATATCCCTACAAAAGATTGTGTAAAAGCTGATTTTAAGTGTTTGATAATTAAAAATGCACATTCATTGGAATATAACACAAATTCCTTTAAAGTGTTTAATCAGCAGTAATTTGAGAGATGATTATCCCTTCAACAATTTGATTACAAGTTAGTATCATTATTATTATTGCAGCATGTTGCATGTTTGACATTTTCACATTTGACCTTCAATCAGCTCACGGGGGGGGGGGTCACCACTGACGTTATTGACTGTTTACTGGAGGCAAATTGTGATGGTATAGTTATTTGCATCATGAGAACATGTTGCAAGAAGGATGTATTTGGAAAAGAGATCACCCATGACTTGATTGCCATTAGACAGAAAATAAATAACACAGAAAGACACAAGGTATAGTTACTTACATCATTTGAACGTTTTAAATTTCACCCTTTGACCCAAACATGGGTCCTTAGGGCCAAGTTTGGCATAAAATACAGTTTATCCTCCCAAGCTACATTGAACTAAGATCGGTGCCAGTGAGCCCACCCCAAGAAAAAAACAAAACAGGCAAAACAGGGCAGGTATATAGATCTTTTTTGAGCATTCATCTGTCAGAAACCTTTTACGAAGTATAAAGAGTAATATAATATGGCGATGATCAACCTATTGTGTTTTGACACCCAGAAGTGGAATTTGACTATTTATCTCTATACCGGGACATACCTTAACATCACACATGTTCTCATTCGGCTTGAAGGTGAAAGACAAATCATCTACATACTTTTTCTTTGGGGTAGTATGAGTTGCTAGAAGAACGGTTGCATTCACAGACTTAAGCTGAAAAAAGGGACATAAGAAGTTGTATACATCAATGGAGATTGATGAAATGTTCAGGTATAGTTTTAAATCCAGTTTTGTCCCCGCTAACTGGGGTGGCCGGATACACCTCATGCACACTCAGCAATACTGCTGTTTGAGGATTTATTGGAGCAAAAGATAATTGACCGGATGTCCTTCCTGACGTCAATCCACAGTTTTCGGCGGCGGGCCTAGCCTTTGGGCAACCCATGCCCACCATGCAAGGCAGCATGTGCTGGATGGCCACCATTAGCTCTCCAGAGCTGATGCCCTTGAAGGTAGATCTTCTTTTTCATTCTACCAGGGTAACCAGCTACCCTCCTCATCAGATCAGAAACCCAATGGGGGTGACGGTTTAGACGCCGACAACTCAGCCCTGGGACAGGTAGTGCTGGTTACCAGGATACCATAGCAGGCCCTCCTAGTAATCCTGACCTGACTAATCATAATAATATGATCATACAAAATACATAAGCAGTTGTATGGTACTTTTTACTTTTTTACTTTTTATGGTACTTTAAAATTTATTTTATGACATATTTATTGATGGCCCTGCTTTTATCACTCACAATAATATTACTTTGAAAACTTGTTGGCATAATAACAATGTAACGCTGTCAAACCTATTAAATGTCTTGATTTGGAAAAATTATCTCAATTTTAAGCCCTCACTGTAAATAGAGAATTAGACATTTGTAAAAACAGGAAAGCATTTTAAATTAAGACCCAAAGCAAGATCCAAAACCAAATCAATAACATTACAAAGGGTTTCTTACACAATACATGGTGAGTCAAAAAGATTTACACTCGTTTTGTTTGAATATTTCTACAACAGTGAAAAATCTACCAAAGATAGCCACTATCACCTATAAAACTAGATTATTGCACCAACTAGAGAAATTTTGAATTTTGAACTTTGCATTGCGAAGTTATGCTAACTTAAAGATAGGTACCAATTTTTCACTCTGTCCACAGAATCATTGTTGTGGAATGCGGCCAAAGAGACTTTGGATGAGTCTACACAAGTACATCATGGCATTCTTTGCTTGCTTTGATACCTTTGTGTAAACCTTCATCAAGAAAAATGTCAAACTATTTCATTATTCTGAAATCAATGACAAATTATGGAATCTTACAACCAAATTTTGAAGCATTACTTCAATAAATTTTGAAATTGTTCATATATCTTTTCGCGGAAACTGAGTGCAAATATGTAGGTAATCCTGTGCAATACAGCCGACGTTGAAGTTTATTTTTCATTTGAAAAAACAAATTGTAAATGGCCAAAGGCGGTATGGACGGATTGCATTTTTTTCAAGGGTACATGCAGTTTTGGGGTGTTAAATAACACATGGGTAAAAATGGGTAATACTTTATACAATGTATATTCCATAAGCCAGTCTGCCTGCATTGGATGCACTTGAAGCCAATTTCATTGCGCGCATATGTGATTTTGTCTTACATATATACGTCTTTCTATGGAGAAAGGGCATAAAGAGGGCACTATAACATACAAATCGTGACCATTGTAGGTCTATATGGCAAGATTCCCACAATGTATTTTTCTCATCTTTGCAGCGGTAATAGCTCTTGCATGTCCCTACTTATATCAGTTGTCAAAATTGTCCTAGAATATACATAATTTGGCTACTCTAGCTCATGAATCTATAATAATATGCAAGTTTAAACTCGCAAGATCCGGGGGACAAGATCCCCCTGGTGGGGAGCAATATGGAAATGAGCTCATTAATGCACAAATAATGATGAACAAGTGCATGATTATTACTTGCAAGCACCACTACCCACATACCAAGTTTTGTAAAATTTGGACATTGAGATCTGGTAAAAGTTCACCTTTGTAGTAATGAGCCAATCAGGGCAAATATGCAAATGAGCCCATTAATATGCACAAACAATGATGACACAGTGCATGGATATTACTCGCATCCACCACTACCCACATACCAAGTTACATCAAATTTGGACATTGGGTTCACCTTTTTGGTAATGAGCCAATCTGAGCAAATACAATTGATCGCATTATTATGCATAAATACTGAAGGCTGTCTACATATCACTCAAACCTTTTGTACTCGAGATGTGTTTCAAATGTCTGCTAACTCCCATTTCAGGCTATACAGAGAATTGACAGACCCCTTGCATGCTGGTAAGAGACATTGAGAAGGTGGGGGTCAAGTGACTGCATCAATGAAATTACTATATATATCACAGTGTGTTTTTGAATTTATTTCATCTTCTGTATTTCTACCTTATAAAGGCACTTTTCACCAGCTCCATCCGGACAATTGTCCATATTCTCCCATTTTTTAATTTGTCTGACAAGTTTACCACTAACTTCTGAACAATTCACACTAGGAAAATCCCTGTAAAGAGAAATTAAAAAAAACACAAATTTCATTATTAAGAGGTGTTTTGGTCAAATAAGAAAATGAATGGATACACATAAGCCTTAAACATTCACAAAACTTTTAATCTAACAAGTATTACACAGTGTGTAATTAAGATGGCCGTACAACTGTGGTTTAATCACATTTTATTGAAAATATGCAAATAAGGCCATTAATATTCATAACCTGTCCAAAAAGGAGAGCACATGCCTCATCATGTTCTGTTACCCAAGAGCACACAAGGTGATCTTGTATTATTTGAAAATTTTCAAGCAGCCATATTCTGCAGTGTCCACTTAGATTTATGTAAAAAAAGTTTGTCTAAATCTTCTCTATCATAATTGTCCTACCTCTTTCTCATTCCTGAATAAAAAGGGTCTGGTAATAAAATACCAAACTACATGATTTCAGTTACTTTTATTCATCAGTTTGTGAGAAAGAACAAACATTCTTTAATATCTGACGCTCATGTCATTGAAAATAAATAATTATAGTGCCCTCAATAACTCTAGGTACAACTTGGTACAACGTCAATACTGGTATGAATATATGCATATATGAGTGACCTTATGAATTAAGTGAATCAATGGTAACCAACAATCGGTAGTTGCGTTAAACGCGTACTCGCTGTGATGATGCAAATGAGCAAATAGTGAAATGAGCTTCAATAATACAGCAAATGACCTCATCATGTTTTATCACCCTGCCACAGTAGAAGTGTCATGAGTAATCATTTGAATCTAAGAGAGGATTGATGCTTTTTCTTCAAAATATGCAAATGAGCTCATTTATGTTCATAACGTCCAAAAATGATACAGAACATGACCTTTATATGTTCTATCCGTGCCATGTTAGAAGTTAATTGAGTTATCGGTTTTAGTCTGTAGAGTGGATTAGTGCTTTTGCTGTCCATCCCACCTGCATTGCACGCCCATCTGCGTATAAAACATATAAGCCCCAACATCGTTAATGTGGGGGCCAACAAAAAGCATGTACATGATAATTAAATTTTTATTTTTATACTTTCAAGAATTGTACACAATTCATCATTCACAACAATGCTTAAATTCTATACGTGTACTTTCTAAGGTACGATTTAATCAGCTATATATTTTTCCAAATTTCATGGGCTCGTTTTTCTTATGTTTTCTTTATTTTTAAAAATCCTAATTTCTGGGTAATAATTATTTCTATCCACGAGGGAAGGCCCTATGGTATCCAAATTTTGGAAAGTACTTTAAAATCTATTGTTGGTATTTATGAAAAATACACGTCGCGGTTCTCGAACGGCTAAATCCCCCTGGCGGGAGCGGTTTCCAATTTTTTAAAATAATCATCTGCAAATATACCCCCCTAAACACCCCAAAATCCCCTTAAAATAAACCCCAACCCCCCCTTAAACCTGGGCAAACCCCCCTTAAACTCGTCAACCCCACCTTAAACCCAAACAACCCCTTTAACCCCAGACAACCCCACCCCCTTAAACAACCCGGACAACCCCTTTTAACACAAAACCCTCTGACAACCCACCTTAACCCCACCAATCCCCCTTATAAGCCCAGACAACCCCCCCTGTAAACCCGGACAACCCATGTGCAACGACCGCGCAATGCATACGCACATGCGAGCATTCGCGAATGCGCGTGCATGTGTGCCCGTCTGCGCATGTATATGGCGCGTAATTTGTGCCACAAAACCCCCCTTAAAACCAAAAAACCAAAAACCCCCCTTAACCCAAAAATCCCCCCCCTTACACCCCAACAACCCCCCTTAAAACCCCGGAACAAACCCCCCTTACCCTTGTGCAAACCCAACCGTAAAACCACAACAAGCCCCTAACCAACAACCCCCCCCTTAACCCCGGACCACCCCTCTTAAACCTGGACAACCGCCCTTAAACCTGCACCCACCTTAACCCAAACAAGCCCCCTTAAGCCCATACAACCCCCCCTTAACCCGACCCGGACAACCCCATTAACCCGACAACCCACCTTAAACCCCAACAATCCCCCTTAAGCCCTTAAACCCGGACAACATCCCTTAACCCGGACAACCCCCCTTAAAACCCGACACCCAACCTTAAAAACCAAAAAACCCCAAATTCCCCCTTAAAACCCATCAGACCACCCCTTTAAAGCTGGACAACCCCCCTTAAACCCAGACAACCCCCCTTACCAGGGACAACCCCCATTTAAACCTCCGTTGCAACCCACCTTAAACCAAAAACAAGCCGCCTTAAGCCCAGACAACCCCCCTTAAACCCCAACATCCCTCTGTAACCCCACAACCCCCCTTAAAGCGGACCAAACCCCCCTTAAGCTGGACAACCCCCCTTAAAACCCGACAACCCCCTTAAAACCCCGGACCAACCCCCCTAAAACCCCGGACAACCCCCGTTAAACCCAGACAACCACCTTAAACCCCAACATCCCCTTAAACCACAAACCCCCCTTAAAGCTGGACAACCCACCTTAAACAAACCCGGAACAACCCCCCTTAACCGGACAACCCACCTTAACCTAATCAGCTGCGAGAGTACACATGATTCCCCACCCCTCCATCAGTTTCAATCACAAAATCGGACGTATGGATCTTCAGATAGTTTTGTTCACAAGCTTTTGTGGGTGTACAAATAACCCCAAATAACTCATTTAATTAATGCAAATTAGACCTAATTAGCATATGCCACGCCCATATCTAATCAGATGAGGGCATGGCAGTCCGATCCCACCACCAAGTCACATCACACCATATCCCTTATGGGTCTCATGTTAATCGCGTTCACAAGATTGTTGGGTAAAAATACCCCAAATTAACTCATTAATTATTCAAATTAGGTACCTAATTAGCAATTGCCCACTGCTCATAATCTAATCAGATGAAGGGCCATGGCAGTGCCCGAATCCACCCCACCCCCCCAGTCACATCACCATAGCCCTTATCGGTCTCATGATTATCGCGTTCACAAGTATTGTTGAGTAAACATACCCCAAATTAACTCATTAATTATGCAAATTAGTAACCTCATTAGCATAAGCCACGCCCATAATCTAATCATATGAAGGGCATGGGAAAAACAGTCCGAGTCCCACCCCAATGTTACAATCACCATAACCCTTATGGGTTCTCATGTTTCGCTTTCACAAGATTGTGTTGGACGGGCCGCCTACGCCGACGCCTGACTGATTGCATAATCCCCCTTCTCTCTTCTGCTTTTCACGCCAGGGGGATAATACAGTGTCAATTTTTGAGGAACAATTGTTTTTTTTCATTTATCATTATATTATTAAAAATAAAACAAATAACTTAAAAATAAAAACATTTTCTTTCATATACCCTTTTTTGGTCAAGATTGAAGGTGTAGAGTGTTCTTATTATAAAATCAGTATTAGATTGGCATTCTAGTGTTTTCTAGAAAAAAATAAGCAATTATTGACCATTACTATTACTAACATTACTCTTGCCCAGATGCCCCGCAGACATAAAATTCTTTTCAATTCAAGACATTTAAACCATAATACAATTAAACTAACCTGTAATCTCCAACTTTAAAAATCAACAATTTTGTGTCCATTCTGCACTGTGTCCATAGGAAAGCGATCAAATTTGAAATATCTCAAAATGCATGTTTGGTAAATCTTGAAAATTGGCAAGGATGTTTCTGTCACCCATTGACAACATTTTAAACAACTTCCAACAAATCTGTAAAGGGTGGGGGGGGGGGGCATAGCTGATACTCCTACCTACAACTCATAGCACATACCCACCAAGTGTAAAGAATTGAAAACATTCTCTGTAATACTGTGTGTCCCTATTGAAATATCGTTACTCTTCTTCCTCTCTTTAAAGGTGGGTGACACTGATTGGCCCCCACTTACTCTATCAAAATTCATGGCTTTGGGTATCGGAAGGAACGTCCTTATTTTTCCTCATTAACCTAGTGAAATTTAGGCCCTGAAATGTTTCCTCATTTCCAAACCACTTGTTTTAATATAATATGGCCAATATAAAACACCAGTGTTTTTCACTTTTTTCCTGTACAGCCACTTTTATGCTCTAAGTGTGAATTTTGGAACACTCTTTAACTGTTGGATAAATTGATCCAGATCTAAACTAAAACGTACAAATCATGAGTGTCTAGTAATTATATTGCATTAAGATTATGAAAGCACTACCTGAAATCTCTTGTTGCAGCACCCAAATAAACATGCCCAACACAATCTTCTGAGCACATATCACAATAAAACATAGTCATAGTATACAACCCATACATTATACATATAGGTGGACATGCACACCTACCAATGAATTGTGCTTGGGGCATGAAGAGGCCCAGCCACTACATAAGGAATAACAACAAGCACCAATAACAACCAAACAACCAACACAGCATTACTTGTCACGCCATTCCACACCATGAGTAGGGCTGCTAATCGCTTCGCAGTACGACTTAAATTAAGCTTCCCAGGCTTTGTGGTTTCTTCCCGTCATGTACAGGGTCAATTTCTTTTTCTTTACTGTCGTCTTCTCCTAAATCGCGATATTTCACATTGGCCATATCATGTTTATCTGACTGGCACTTTATCTTTAGTCCAGTCAGGTGACTCTTCCTTCCTTCTGTTTGTTATGAAACATGTGTAGAGGTCAGGGGTGAGGGTCGGGAATTCATATCATGTGAGCACTCATATGACAAAATAACAAACATCGTCCCGGCCAAGTCAAAAGTTATTGAGAGTCATGAGCTAGAAAAAAGTAACGCTGCTATAGTACGTTTTCTGACGAGTCGTCTTTTGTGCTGGGATGGGCGGGGATGATGATCAAAAGTAAGGATGTACTGTCCTCAGCATAATTTGCCATTTGTCCAAAGATATCACTTGTCCAACCTTCGGTCATTTATAATCTGAACAGGTATACAGTCATGTAAAGTAAGTCTAAGAGCTTATAAGCTGCCCCGTGCAAACCTATTACAAATGACCAATATGAATACTTTTTGAATGAATGAAGCAGCTATTTGAAATGTGTCAATTTAAAACGAGCCGGGAATCAAACCATTGCGTTTAGTTGAATGAAAAAGGCTTGAAAATCGTGACCTATGAAAATCGGCAAGGTGAATGAATCACAAAGCTATAATCTTTTAAAATCAATGGAGGGTGCGCTAGTTACAAAGAGGTTCTATATAGATAGAGAGGCAAACTTACGAATCTTTTGAAATTCATCGTCTCGCATGTTTTGCCGACAAACAAAGAAAACATAGAGTACCAACAATAGAAAGCAGGAACAGCAATGGTTGCCTCCGCTTCTTCCCACATAATGTGGGTGCCGCTTTGCAATATACGCTAATCGGTAGTGATACAAATTGATGTAGTGTTAGAGGTGGTGGCCAGGTGTATATTTGTTTAATAATAGTGACCTGGATCATTGTGCTCCGAAGATTACTCTTTGTTTCTCATAAGGCAATGCGCGCTTAGGTGAAAAGATGTTTCATTGAGGCGGTTTATTTAAATTCAAGACGACTGGACGTGTAATTCATTTTTGTGTGGCCCTATGGCGGTAGGACAAAATTTAACACCCCAATAGCACCCCAAAAAAAACATCCAACAACTGATATTTTGGCGGAGTTTGTATCGAATTGACATATGTGTGTCTACAAGCACCCAAAACTAATTAATTATTCCGTGCAATATTTAAAAATGTCAGAGCCCACGCACGGACGACTTGTTTTGCATGGGCTTCACCCCTGGATAGTTACCATCATTGAAGAGGCCACATTTATTTTTGCCGGGTCGCATTCCTGAAAATTTGCTGTAATAATATGAGATGTATGTAAATGTGAATTTTCAAGAGGACAAAATGGACAAAGTAACGGCTAATGGTTCAGGAAAATGTAAAATATATTTATAGACTCCGCTGGAGACTGTGTTTTGGGTTCACACATTGTACACTTGAATTGGAGATACATGCATAACAACCATATGCAGGACACTGGTGAATTGGTCATGGTGTCCGGGATGTCTGTAGAGGTATGTCAAAACATTTGCCCATATTGGAAAAACAGTGAGACTGGCTCCAAGATCCAAAAAGTCATTACTATGATTATCATATCTGCCTTAACATGTTATGGATGTTATTAATTACACATTGACAGCGGGCTGGCACAGTCTGGAAGAAATACTTCTTACAGACCCTGGTATGCGGTGGTCAAGGTAGCTATAGTTCCATATCAGGCTCAGCATTGAAAGGCAAATCTAACAGCTAGCTGCTAGATTGTATGGGCATGTATATATGGGGCATATAGTATTTGATAGTCCTAAATGACCAAATAATTTAACTTGATTCGAGTACCTACTAGAATATATTTTACTGGATTGCGCTGTTATTTAAGCTAGTTTATATTTGTTGACTATATTATTGAAGAAATATTCACCATTTTAATTATTCTGGGTGTGTATAATCAATCTTTTTATGGTTTTTATACAGGTGAGTAATAGGCCAATATATATTTTGGTTTTATGGTACTTATGGAAATAGGCACTCAAAGCTTATGTTTTTAATTCCCTTGGCCTGTTGTTTAATCATTTAGATTATTATCATCAACATACTTCGTATGGATTTTCAGTTACCACGACGAAGATTCCGGGGGGGGGGGGGGAGATCGGTATTAGTAATGGTGAAAATTGATGATAATCGTATAACAATTTTATTTAGGTTATATATTTCCCGTAGCGTATAGCTATTTAAAATGCGCGCGTAACAATGGTACGTTCAATGGTGTAACATAATTTTTTCGTTTTGGCTTATATTTGTGAGTAAGTAACTACCTCTTCCAAAGTGTGGACAGGCCCGAAATTTTGAATGAAGTGACATTTGCTGAAACCCATTAGAGTCCATTTATTTCAAGCAGTTGTGTAAAATAAAAAATTTGAAATGCAATGGCAAAAAATCTTCTTGAGCTAAACGTCTTCACTCCTTGGAGTGGTATGTTTATTTATTCCAGCGTTTGGAAATTTTCTTTTAAAAAATTGGTTTCTCGACCGAGAAACCTCAAAAATTATTTTTATAAAAGTATTTGATTTAAAATTTGCACAATCCAGGCTTGCTGATTGGAAAGCAGGTTTCAACAAAAACCCTGCCAAACGAAAAAAAAAACAACCAGGTTTATCGATTCGAAAAGGAGTATGTTTTTGATAAATGCAAGTGTATGGGGCCAACGGTTAAAATCGAATTCTCATGATATCCTTTTTTTTTTTTTTGAAAAAAACAGGTTACGATTTGAAATTATTCTTCGTAACTTGGCTGTCATCAACAGCTTTTACGAAAAGCCCAGATTTGTTGCAACAACTGATGGCGTATCAAAATGATAAAACTAATTTGGCGATTTGAATTCCCAGATTAATATCAGCCCATTTCATGTTTTTGCCAAAAAAAAACATTTTGTGCATATTTCTTGTATATTCTCCACCAAAATAATCTCAACTAATCCCTTTAATAACTCAAAATATCACCAAATTATGATTGTTACCTATTTTTGTATCAAAATGTATTTTCCATACCAAAATTGTTTTGTTAAATTAAAGGGAAACGAGAGAGTCAGTCATCCATATTTTCTGTGATAGGTAGTGAATTCATATAGAGTAGATGACAATAGATCCAATCTACCTTTTATTTGGTCATCACTTTGACGTCACGCAGGAGAGCAAAATTGGGCGATTTTGAGCAATGAAGCGTTGGGCGAAAAAATCCGCCCGTTTTCTTCGTATGTCAAAAAGCAAAAAAGTAAAAAATTGCCCGATTTTGTTAATTTTACATCAAATTGTATTATTTTTTCGGGAATTGATGTTTATGTACATATATTATGATGTAAGTCCAAACTGCGAGTGCACAAAAATTCTTGACATATTCCTTTAAATCTTCCGGGTGGCCAGCGCCATTCCCCCTGGCGTAAACTCTGTAGTTTAACTCAGTGGTATTTATTGTGTGTCCAAATAAGTTTTAAAGTAACCCAATCATTGCATATGCCACAGACTGTATAAAATAGTGGTCAAAAATAAGGGATATAATGACAGATACTTTCAGTTTAGAACATTAGGCCTATAAGTCTAGAATCAGGAGAAATTTCTCTACAGAACATATGAAAAATTGGAGAACATTTACGTTTAGATTTTGAGCTTATTTACTGATTTTCAAAGAATGCAGTACAAATGAGGGGTGGTGAGGGGTGACCATCAATGTTTTACGCGCGGGAGCGGGTGGTGGCGAGGGATATGGTAGTCTCAGTCAGTTATAAAGGTCGGTCCATGTGGCGTGTGTGGGAAGAGGGCCTAAAAGCAAATTTCAGTGGGTGACGAAATGTGGGAAAATGGATCCATTACCATGGTAGATGCACAATGAAGAAAGTGAGAGAGTGGCCCAAGTTGGCAAGAGATTTTATGTGTGTGGAAGATGCAAGAAGATGCTGGCGGATGGTGGAACAGGAGGAAAAGTTGATGATGAGGTGGCGGAATCGGTGAAGGGTTTCGTACCTGGGGGACAGGGTAGTGGGGGTGGATGCGCAGTCGGCTGTGACAGGCAGAGTGAGGTATGGGTGGTTGAAGGGAAAAGATATCCTTTGAGATGGAAAGGATGCGTGTTACTAAGGGCCTGATGTGAGATACATTGATGTGTATGGGAGCGAGACATGGTTTCTGAGCGAAACTGAGATGGGATTCTGAGGACAGAGAGAGAGAGAGCAATAATGCGAGTGATGTGGTGTGAAGTGATGGATAGGATGAAGACTGAGACTTGATACAAATGTTTGGTTGGAAGAAGCTTGTGGACGTGTTGGCGAAGGCGAACATGACGAACTATAGGTACGTTGGTATGGAACGGGTAAGGAAGGATGCGATCATGTTTAAGGAAGGACTTTGAGTTCGAGGTGGGAGGTCAATTTTTTTCAATTTCAATTTATTACCAAATGTCCATAATACATATACATAAGGATCACAAAAATAATGACAAATTATGGGGAGATGGCCCAACAGGCCAATAAGGCCAGAAGCGGCCATCCCCAAAACTTAAAAGTTAAATTATACAAGACTACGATAAGGACATTAAATAAGGGTGTGAAAATAACAAATAAGAACATATGCCCCAAGCTTAAACAAAATTTACTCAAGGTATATTTATAACTGAGTATATGAATTTGTATTGATTTCTAAAAATGTTTAGTGATTTTGAACTTTTTAGATGTTCATGTAATGAATTCCAAAGAAGAATGTTCCGGATGTTCTTAATTGATTGATCTGAAACTACTTTTTTGTTTGGTGTCAAATTATAATCATTGAATTTCTCGTAGTAATAATTATGAATGGCTTCACGCCGAATTAAATACCCCATCAAGGAGGATGGTAGTTAGTGGCTTTTGTACTGTACCTGTCATTAAATAAAGGCCCAATTCCAAGTTGTACGTGGTCAAAAAATTTAAGAATGTTATGATCAGAAAAGCTATGGGCTGTATGGCTTATTATGGGATTTGATCTTGTTCTAAAGAGCCATTTTTGGAGTTTGGAAGAGTTTATTTAGTAATTTTTTTGCCGCGTTATCCCCATGTTAGCATTCAATTAGGAATAGATAATTAAATAAGGTAAAAGCAAGAGAGTACAATATAGGGAATATAAAATACGACCTGGTACAAAATGTTAATGCTTGTTAATGATACCAATGTTTCGTGAGACTGTTTTTGACTATATACATCAAACTATGTGTTTCCAAGTTAGGTTTTCATCAATTATAAACCCTAAAAATTTTAGTTAGTTTGAAGATACGTTTGTAAAGAACATCGTTAAGAATGATATGGAATTGGTTGTGCGTGAACAAAATTAGCACTTGAAGATTCCAGCACCAATATTTGCTGCCATATGCGGAGTTCCTAAAACCATATAATTGTTTTTGAAGCATAACGGACAATTATTAGCTCTAAAACAGTGCTTACTTACCAATTCGTTATTAATTAAGTTGATTTTAGGGACTCAATCTCTCTGTGTGAATACGTGATAGTAGTATCATCTGCAATAATATAAAATCTAAATACATTTGACAATTACTAATATCATTAACATATAGTAAAATAATAAGGAGGTCCACGTATGGATCCTTGAGGAACCCACAAAGTATATTTTTGAATTGGAGGTGTGGAAATTAAAGCGTACAACTGCCTTTCTATTGCTTAAATACTTGCAAACAATTATAAACAATTCCCCGGAAACCAGAATGGTTTAATTTATGAAGTAATATAGCGTGGTCAAGTGTCAAATGCTTTTGAGAGGTCTAGAAAAATCCCAATTGTTGTTTCTTGTTTTCTAACGCTTGTACTGTATATCAAACTATTTGATTATGGGCCAGAAAGTTGAATGTTTTTTTTCTGAATCCAAATTGTTTTTCGTTAAGTTATTCCATATGTATTTATCTAACTCAATGATATATTGAAAACCAATCTTTCTAAATCTTAGAAAATGTCGGTAGGAGTGAAACTGGTCGGTAATTTGAAAATAGTTCAGTATCATCTTTTTTATATATAGGCAACGGATGCGCTACTTTTAAGGTTTCAGGGACTATAACCTGGGGATTAATGAAAGGTTGAATATTGCAAGTAAAGTGGTCTATACAATTCATAAGCAATTTGTTGATTATAAATGACCAAAGCCGTCATTCCCCCGGGCTCTTGTTGTGGTTGAAAGTGCTAATTAATTTCTATTATTCATTCTGAACTATTGGTTTCATGAACATACATGCATGCATAGGATTCTTAGGTAATCTGAATATTTTTTCCCAGAACTATGAATGTTAGACGCAAGTTTTGGGCCTATATTCACAAAGAATTATTAATTCATTTGCAATTCTGTGTGAATTCGATACGGTTATTTCTGTATCAGTTATTTAAATTTGCTTTGTAAAGTTTTACTTTTTCCACGCCCAATCACATTATTGATCGTTTTCCATGTTTGGCGCATATTATTTTTGGAATGTTCAAAATTAGTTAAAATAATCATCCACGTTTAGTTTTCTTATTATTAAACTGTGCATTTATTTCTATAGGTCTTAAATTGTGATTTGTAGTAGATTGGACATGCAAGATATTTATATTATTGGTTCTTTTTGTTAATGCTTATGAGCAACCTTTGTCGTTATCCATGGTGATTTGGGTTCTTTACTTCTCCTATTGATACATTTGGTAAGTGGAATACATAGTAATAAAGCTCAGTTAAGCGTGTGCAGAACTTTTTATAATCACCCACTTAGGTCGTTAGTTTCTAGAAGTATCACAGTCAACATTACTTTCCAATATTCGTTTAAACTTTGCAAGATCTCCTTGTTATGGGGTTCATTTTTTAAACACAACATCTATTAGCAGTTGATCTGCACTTTTTCGTGAACTGTCAAAAATTGTAGGCAAATGATCAGATATATCGCTGATCAATATGCTGAGTTTACGGATTATCGTTATTAGTTAATATATTGTCAAATCGTAGCCACGGTTTCAGTAATCTTGTTAGGTTTAACTATAAAGGTTGTAGAAGTGAGTTGAGTAGTAAATAAGTCCAAATATTGTGCGTAGGTCCATGAGTCCAGCTTGTATTAGTAGTCAAGATTGAAATTCCCATTACCATATGTGACTTTTTTTCATTGGTTACCTGGTCTATAAATAGGTTCTACATCTTTTATGCACTCATCGATAGACGTTTGAGCTCTATATCTTGTACCAGCTACAATTTATTTTGGTTACTTTGCTAATTTCTACAAAAAACATTGATTCGAGAAATTTGGTGGTAGTTTACATAAATCAGTACGCACTTTGTATTTAAGGTTTATGGGTATTTATACATTACAGGAAGCCGCCCTTTTCTCGATCTGTTTATATTGGTTATATTCTAATTTAACCCGGTAATCCAAAATATTGTGTGGTTTTTGTTTAAGATGAGTTAGACAGTGATATTTATCACAAAATCATGGTTCAATTGTTGTAATACACTCTTTAAATTTTTCAAAATTTTTGGATTAAACTCCTAATATTTGCATTTAATATCGAAAATGTATTATCGTTTTTGTGGCAATGGTATGAAAGTGGTCAGGAGTCAGTCGGACAATGCGGGACTTTGATAAGTATTATTATAACTCTTCATCATTTCTTTAGTGGACTTTAGATAACGAAGAGGGTTGGTTAAAAAGCATATTATCTATTTCTTGAAATCAACATTCTTTTCCATATTCAAAAGTAGTTCCTTAAGATCACATTCTATATTATCATCGCTAATATTATTCTATCATGTTGCATTATCACATAACCTCCTTAGGAGTTTAAACGTAAAGTTCTTTTCCTCTCACGGCCTGTAATTTTTTGTGAACATACACTTTACAAGTTTTACAACAATGTTTTTATGGACAATTCTTTACTATCTTTGGAGCATGATAGAATAAATCACGATTTACGGCATACAAAAACTAGATACAAGAACAAAAATGGTTTTAATAAAAAAAGTTAAAAGTTGCCTTTCCAATAAAACGGACTGAATTTTGATCATATCAAAGTTAAAAAAAACAAATTGAATGCCACAAGATGGTAATGCAGGGGCTGAAGCCAAGTAACAGCCAATAAACCCTGCAGCCCATGACAGCGAAACGGTGTGATAAAGTATTGATATGATTAGATGCAACCCAGAATAGATTAGTGATGGATAAACGTTTTAATAAGGATTAACAAAATAGATTATCCAAGTCCAATAAGAAATTTGGGATCAACAAGTCTGCATGGGAAGAAACGATCTGATTGTAACAGAATGTAAAAACTTGATGTTAAAATACGTGAATTGCAGATAATCACAATATTGACACTGGTCTTGATGCAGATGTAAGAGTACAAGTAGGAATAAACAGGTTGAGCTATAGAATGGCTAATACGCCTGTATAGTAATCCATTTACTTGTAAGTCGCCCATAAAGATGGCTGAATATAAATCAAATAACTTAATAAGGAACAGAGATTATCAGTTCAATAGGATTAGAATTCAATTTAGTGATCATGTTTGGCTGGAAACTGCGTGCAATCCTGGAAATGTCCATTACCCTCCTCACTATGAGTTTCTTAGTCCTACCTTTGCTCAAGTCTACCAGTACATAAGGGGAGAGTACACCCTGAGTCACCTTGAAGTGCCCATTTTTATGATAGTTCTTAAATTAAAGAGCACATTGTGCTCTTCAAAATATTTTTATCCCATCAAATCGTGACATTCTGTTCGAAGTTATCGCAATTCTAGTTCGCCGACTGATTCAAAAGCTTGCCTCAAACATAAAAACAAAGAAATGTAGGGCGCAAATTTCATTTTTTTTATTGTTTGTCCACAGCTATTTTTAGCATTTTTCCTTAAAATTCAGTAACTTTTAATGGAACATAGCTAAAGTCTGCAAGTGGGATCATTTTTGAAATCATGTACTTTTGTAAATCTGCCTCTCAAAATTGCATTTATATAAAAAATAATTTGCATTAATATGCAATAAGTGTTTCTGACCA
Source organism: Ophioderma brevispina (assembly GCA_023653785.1). Classification (NCBI taxonomy): domain Eukaryota; kingdom Metazoa; phylum Echinodermata; class Ophiuroidea; order Amphilepidida; family Ophiodermatidae; genus Ophioderma; species Ophioderma brevispina. The sequence goes on from JAMKCH010061668.1 coordinate 97,215, forward strand.
TAAAAGCGATATCCTGAATGAGCTGTTTTACAACTTCCCGGGGTTTTTCAGCAACGGAAAGTGCTAGAAAGCTCAAATTTAGTGTTTTAAATCATAACATTCTTGAGTGCGCACAGAGGCCCTTTTTTTGACATTTGTACCTTAGTATTGAAAAAATACTATTTAAAATTCAAAAACTCTCCAAACATATGATAAAAAGTTCACACAAATAATATTGATGCATAAAAATTGTGATTTACATTATTAAAATCTCAAAAAAGGGCTACGGTAGCGCAACGCAGTATATAAGTAGAACACCATATCCAAATTTCAACCCCTAATGCATTTGGTTACGGAAGAAAAACCCTGGATTACCATGTACCCCAAATCCAAGATGACCGCCCATTATTATGCGAATGAGGTGACTTTGACCTTGACCGTTTATTTTTCGAATATCTTCACTCAGGTACTAATAACCTAACATGGGATCAAAATAGGAAGCAAAATGTAGAATTTTTTATTTATGGGTACTGTCCCTCTGTACATTTTCCCATTCCAAGACCAGCAGTGTAGCTGTTTTGCCTCATTTCCCACATTTCTTTGGCTTGATATCAAATGAATGCGTAAAATATCAGGCACATTGTACACATGGAATCAAACTTAGGGGCCCGATAATATTTTTTGGTACGTCCAGGGGGGAATCTTTGAGGAGTTATGATGTTGATGTTCCTGCATCTTTAAATACATCTGACCACCTTGCTCTACACACCAGATCAAGTGCCAAAGACTGCCGGGTCAAGCTTGCAGCTAATGGCCATCAAAAAAGTACCAAAGTTGTCTGGAAAAGCCAATGTCAAGGAGTATCAGAGGAACTGTGATCACTTCTTGCACCAATGAAACTGTGTGAGACTGACTCTCCAGAAGAAGTTTTACAGGCACTTCAAAAATGCTCTCCTGATGGCTGCCCACAGTTGTGTTCAGTTAAAAAAGCAAAGATAAACTCAAGTAAAACTCACGCAGATGAATCTTCTATGGTGAAGAAAATACAGGACAACACGACTGCTTACAGGGAGCTTAAAGAAGCCCAAAAGCTCCACCCAGCGAAAGATCTGACAAAAAGACAAAAATTACTTTAAAAGCAAGGTGCTAAAAAGCTCTCAGATCTCGCAGGACAAGATGAGCCGAGAAAAGAAATAATACCTGCAAGACATCATGGATGCCCACCCAGGAGATCAGAAACTCTTCTATAAGCTTATCAAACGAGCAGCGTGCCTCTAAAACCGGACACGACAACATTCTGGTCGATAATGTCCTTCTTACGGACGATGATGATTGTAAGAGGAGCTGCGAAAATTATTTTGAACAATCTTGGTTACTCCGACGTCGACCTAGTTTTGATCAGCAATATCTCAAGGGTATAGAATGATGTCCGTTCCATGAAAAAAATTCCTTGCCACTGCAAAACATGAGCCAGTCCCTAAAATAACAAGGATGAAGTTATTGCATCCAGAAGCTGAAACAATGAGGAAGGCTCCAGATGGCCAAAGGTATAAATGCAGACAACACAAGAAAAGCAGGTCAAGGTATTTTACCACCGCTTGTCCATCGCTTCAATCTCATCTGGATGCTAAAGAAGTGCCAGTGATTTTCAAAAAGGGGAAAGACAATCCGGTTCAAAAAAAGACAAGGATTGTCTTCGTCAAGAAACTCATCGTGGAATCACCCTTACCAATACATCTGTAAAATCTTTGAAAACATCTTCTGGACAAGACTTAAGACCTGATCTTGATCCAAAATACAGTAACCTACAGAGGAGGATTCACGGCCAAGACGTCATCCTTGTCTGCTGCCCTCCTAGTTTCTGAACTGATGAATGAAGCCAAAGATAATGGCAACAATCTATATCTGGCTTCCTCGATGCATGGAAGGCATTTGATGGTGTAATCATGCCTCTCTATTAAGGAGACTCCCACTTTCTAGATATTACAACTTGTTTTCTGGCAAATAATAAAAGATCTTTATGATGGTTCCGAATGTCAAGTAAAAGCTAGAGGAGGCATATCGGAGGCATTCACGCTTCAACCAGGTGTGCACCAGGGTAGACTCACTTCGACAGGATCATATACAAATGCTATAACAGCTATATCCTTCTCGCTTGAGATAGAGGATTAGTGCCAAACTAGGTCCATACTATGTGGTGCCCCAACATGTGGGGATGACGTGGTTCTTGCAGCCCACGACTCCCTTCAGTTACAGAAATTGACTTAAAATGAAATCATCTACTCGGCGCGGAATGAAAGCTACATTCTCCATCCACAGAAGAGCATGCGGTCTTACCACTGGGTCAGAAGTTATCCGTCGATTATGGGAAGAATTTTTCTCCATGGGCCATTAACAATGATCCCATCAAGTTACGGGCCAATAAAACACCTTGGGTGGAAAGAAAATATACCACTCCAGTAACAAAGATACCATCAACATTCGTATTCAAGTTGGCAGGAGAGCAGCATATGCTCTTATGGGAGCTGGTTCTGCATGGACTAAATGGGCTATAGATCCCAAAATTGCATTGGAAAAATCACATTGACACCCTTAATTTGTAGAAACCTAGGTATCTATAGGTCGTGAGGTTTTGAGGATAGACAGAACGATAAGAAGCTGATCACTGACTACCAAAAAAGAAACTCTCAAGCAAAGAGGGAATTCAACCAAACCAAAACAACCAATAGCAAATGATTATCTCATTAACTTTTTAGAATATTGTAAGAAATCGGACCAAATTTCAATACTTCGGATCTTTCGTGGTTGAGATAAATATATATTATCATGTCGCTGTCAAAGGAATTCTCTCTAAAGAACTTTTCCACATCACCACTATCGCTAAAGCAACAATGTGGTCCAATAAATCACATAGAGAATATCTCACAATTATTGCAAGAATACCTCAGTAGTATAAACGTAATAATCAACTTCGGACCGATATAGGCTGTCTCGCCCAAATAGTGGTGTGTTTCCTTAAGGGTAGTGTCATCCCTAGTGCTTTTGTTTTCACACGAATTTCGGATTTTTGCACCATTTTAAACATCATACTGTGTTCTATCGTTACCAAAAGAGGTTATCCACTGCAGGACAATCCTGAGAGTATTTTTTGGCGATCGATGTTTTTTGAAAACAACTATTTGACCTTTTTTTAAAGTCACAAAACCGGCATGGTCTGAATGCGGGAATTTAAGCACATTTAGCCGTCAGTCGCAAGGCGCAACATCGCGTCGCGCGGTGAATTTTTACTGCGTATGAAGCGTGCGCGTGTTTAATGTACTTGCGCGAACGCATCTGGGAAAAACGAAAAAATAATATTTGAAAATGTAAACAAAGAGCTAATTTAGACCAGATGAAATTTCAATTCTTCTGATTCTGGAGTTAGCGACAAAGGATGTTTGATTCATAGTGCATAAAGATGTATTTCCATCACCTGCACAACATAATCAATTTTGAAGTTCAAAGATAAAGTTATTTGAGAAAGAGACAGCTTGAAATGGCCGTGAAAAGTCCCTTTTTGTGTCGCCTGCCCTAAGGCAGGAAGACACATAGGGATCACTTTGTCCACTGTAGTTGTTGTTGATGTCTGTTCGTGTGGATTGATGCTTGGTTGTGAAAAAAGGGTTAGTTTAAACTCTATGTAAACTGGGACATCATGTTGAAAAGTTGAAGTTCAATTGGAACCCCGGTTGGAACCAAACTTGTGTAATAGGTGCAACATGTGATCCCTCATTTGTTGATTAGGTCAAAGGTCACATTACCAAGGTTCAAAGGTCATGTGAGGTCAAGTTGTAAAATAGGTCAAAAATGTAAAATTGACCTCATTTGAAAAGTGAAGTTCAATTAGAACCAAACTTGGTTTATGGAGCGTACTTGCAACCCTCATTTGTTTATGAGGTCAAAGGTCACATATCAAGGTCAAAGGTGATGTTAGGCCTATCATTCACAAACCGCGACGGCAGGCGACACAGCGGTCCGAGGACCGATGTATTTTTTACTAAAACACGGATTTTTCAATGTTCAATTTTCGCAAAAATTGGCAAATTTTCAGACAAGAAAAATACCGAAGTAAAAGGTAAGGTTTAACTTTCATACGATAGCCGTCGGTATTTCTAGGGAAGGTTTTAATTTTTCATTTTTCGATTTCATAACTAAAGATATTCTCCAATATATACTCAAAATTGGAAAAGCAAAGGTTAAAAAATCACTTTTTTTCTTTTTGACATTTTCCATTATATTTCGAAACGTAAGCTATATTTTAAGAAAATGAAAAAAACCCCGTTCCCTCGACAATTCGTCTTGTTTCTAAAACGGTAACATAAGAATCATGAAAATTCAAATTGTTTTGGTTTTATAACTTGTCTGAAAAATTTGGCGCACAAATCATGTTTTTTTTAGTATTTTTCTCCATATACGGAAAGGGTGTTTACATTAATCTGTGCCACCATCGGGTCATCATCCAATTTTTTCTGAAATGTATACTCTTACATACAATAATCAAATATTGACAAAGGTTCAACCAAAATAGATACGCAGAATCTCAGGGTTGACACTGTCCTTAAAGCAACAGCAGCACATTTTGAAGAAGAGCGCCCTCAATTTTCAAAGTGTGAGAATTGTTGTGCGAGATTTTGGCACACTTGTGTTGGTAACGGCCTAGTAAACTATACCTGTGAAATGTAATGTTCACAAGTAGTGTGACAAGCGCATAAAAAGAGTTAAAGAAAGGGTTTTTTAATAGATTTATGGATTCCCCGGGGGATCCCCCGATTCTAATTCAACGGCAACACTTGTGAAACGTGATATATCTGTCTATGCATTATAAAAGAGCGTAATTCTACGAAAAAATGATGCTAAATCGAACTTGACGTGAACCGGACGTGAACAACGGACACAGCTAAGGGTCAGCGTAGACACGTACAGGCGCTATTCCCGGCTATTTCATATTGGAAATGACATTTGCAGGGGCGGCCGTTGCATTTATCGGGATACGATAATAATTATCTTGCAAATGTGCCACATATTTTGAGAAGTTCGGGCTTAACCATTCACATATATGTTTTTACCATACCAAGTACAAATAAACTAGTAAAATCCTAAAAAGTAAGGCTCCAGAACGGATCCCTGAAGCACACCAGAGCGAACACGAATATAATCGGACATTTGGCCACGCGGGAAAGCAACTATATTTGTTGTTATTACATGTTATGAAGTTTTGCCACGGTAACATTCAAAGTTAAATTCATTTGTTGTAACGTCAAAATGTAGGGTTTTTGGCCACCCTGAGGCCTATGATCTCTCTGCCGATAGTTTGCACTGATCAGCTTCAGGTAAACAAGAAAAACCTGCACCTTATTTACCCTTCAAATGTTTTGTATGCAGGAAATACTCTCATTTCTAACCAGGTTGCATGTGACGTTATAATATCGACGATTTATTTGAGGTCGTTAAGGGTAAGTATGAAGTTAATATTTTATGATTGTTAATTTTGATTGCGAAAAAAAATGTAGACTCGTTATTCCATGAGAACCCTGGCTGGCCATTCTCAAATTAGTAGCCTAGCTACCATTGATCTTCTTCGAGGGGACTCGGTTTCTTCGGAACCTGGAAAGACATCCTAAGGCAACTAGTAAGTGTTAAGGAGTGCATCAATAAACAGGACCTTGCACAACAATCACTTTAACCCTATAACCTTTGAGAACGCTTAATTAACCTGGTAGGGTGCTGCACAGTCAAACTACAGTCCTAAAGAGGCACATTTTTCCCCCTCAAAAATGTTAAAATTATTAATTTTCTTGACGATTTCCGAAGGCATTCAAATGAGTGGAGGTCATGGTTTTCTAATATGGACTATGTGCTAACATTACATTTAAAAGTACCAGGCTTGTAACGGTAAAGAGCTTGCATCCCCGGGCGTTCATCTTTTAAGGGTCGTGTCAACCCTGGTGCTTTTGTTTTACATGCATTTCTGTTTTTGCACCATTTTAGCAATCAAAATGGTGTTCTTTAGTTACCAACAAAGGTTATACACTGCAGGGACAATCCTGAGCTGTATTTTTTGCCGATTAAACAGCTATTGACCATTTAAAATCACAAAAACCGCTAGGTCTAAACGGCGGGAAGATTTAAGCACATATCACGCCGTCAGGCGCAAGGCGCACCATCCCGTCGCGCGCTGAATTTTTGCTGGCGTAAGAAGCGTGCGCGTGTTTTAATCTTTTTTGCGCGAACGCATCTTGGAAAAAGCGGAAAAATAATATTGCAAAAAAAAAAAAATGTAAAACAAAGCGCTAATTAGACCAGATGAAATTGTAAATTTCTTCTAATTTCCGGAGATAGAGACAACATATGTTTGATTCAGATTGTGCATAAAGATGTATTTTATCACTTGCACAACGTACTACAATTTTGAAGTTCAAAGATTAAATTATTTGAGAAAGAAACGCTTTTTGAACTGGTCCCGTGAAAAGTCCACTTTTTACTAAAACACGGATTTTCTCATGTTAAATTTTCGCAAAATTTGGCAAATTTCAGACAAGATACTCCAAATAATACCGAAGGAAAAGGTAAGGTTTACTTTCCTACGAGAGCAATCGGTCTTCTCTAGGGACGGTTTTCTCAATTTTCATTTTCGATTTCTAACTAATGAATATCTCCAATTTATACTTCAAAGTTGGGAAAAGAAAAGAAAAATCACAATTTTTTGATATTTTCCCCAAAAAAACTAAAAAATTAAAAAAATATTTTTAAAAAATGAAAAACCCGTCCCTAGACAAATTTGTATTGTTTCGTAAAAAAATAACCATAAGATAACTCATGAAAATCTATTTTTGTTTTAGGCTGTCTGAAAATTTTGGGGCAAAAATCGTATGTTTTTAGTATTTTTCTCAAAATACGGAAAAGTTTACATAAATCTGATGCCACTAATCGGGTTCATCGTCCAATTTCTTTCTAGGAAATGTAACTTTTATATACAATAATCAAAATTTTGCAAAGTTACAAACCCACCACAAATAGTACTCGGAAGACTCAGGTTCACAACTGCCCGTAAGTGCAGGGCAAAAAGTAGCATAACAACTTCATCCCAATTCCGCACGGACTGCAGCCAATTAATAATGGCAACAAGTTTCAATTATACGCTAATAAGATACAATCGCGTATCACGAGTCTGCGCCAAAGGCTGGCAGGCCAATTTACAAACAGTATGATGTCAAAGATCCATTCTGCTGCTGACAAAATTCCACTGATATCTTGCACCATTTAGTAAATATGTCGCATAAATTGCTGAGTTTCACAAACGTATATATTCCAGTTCAGCAACACGGTTTAAAAACCAAAACGATTCCAGTGAAAGACATCGATGCCGACAAGTTGAAAAGAATATGGACATAGTTTTACTTGCAAAACCAGAGAGTATTCAAATTTAAGGTGGGTGCGTGTTTGGAGTTTCAAAATCCTATAATAGAGTATTGTAGAATGTATAATTATTCTGTTTCCATTTGTTTATTTGTGTATGGTGCGCGCGTGTGTGTGTGTCGTGTAGTGTGTCCGTACGTGACGTGTGTGCGGTCTGTCTAAATAACCAATAGAATAAAATGCATTTTAATTCAGGGTTTTGTAGCGTGATTTAAATCAAGATTACCTGTCGATTTGATCATCACCGACGCAATATTGGTTATTTTAAGTTATTGCTTCTCAATAAATCGCATGATGATCCAATTTGTAATAAATAAAACTTTTTCAATTTTTTATCAGGAAAATATTCATCAGGAGTACATCTGGTGGGAGCAAATGTTTTGCCCAAACAGTGATGTGAACTCATGAACGAGAATAAAGAAAACTTTCCGTCATGAATACAAGGGACATAACAACAGGCAAGTAAAGGGGGACTCTACGAGCGCAAGTGGGTGGAGCTCTTCACAGGGGGCGAGTGAAAAAATGAGTCGACGAGCCAGTACTCTTAATGCAATAGAAAAAAATCCGATTGGAACGGATAACCCGGCAGATTGATTATAGGCTTCCAATAAGTGAGGTACATTATACAAAGGTATGCGCTTTTAGATTGAGGGCTACCTTTGAAAAGATCACGACTGATACAGACGAGCCTTGAAGAAGGGAAGCCTTGGCCGTCGTCCTGGCGATCAGTTCATCGAACCAAAGGACACCGTCTGAATCCGTTCGGTCGATTAACGCGGGAAAAAATTCGTATCGCACTACAACTGTAGTAGACGACATGAAACAGGAAGAGGGGAAAATGAATGAAAGAAGAAAGTATAGGATCGCCAAACTGCTGGAAGAAAGTCGGAAAGAGAGAGGCGATATTTGATTGATCCACGAATCTCGAACTCATAACTTAATGTTCAATGAAAAACTAAACCTCTTCTGAAGTTGAGAGGCTACTGCAAGATGCAAATACAGGGTACAAACCAAAGACACAATCTTATCGCGGTTACAAAGGTGCGGGAAGCGGTAATAACGAAGGAAAAGACAGAAAAACGGAAGGAAGAAAGAGTCCAGCTTCGATCGAAAGGATATTTCAAACAGAAATTGACCAATATATGGACGGATTGGTTTGCAGGCTTGATTTCAAATTTGATTGGTTACCTAATACAACGGCTGGTCACAAAGTATTTACATACCCCTCCAAAGAGTCTTTGTACAGTAAAAGCTTGTTACATGTCTTAAAATTTGGGCGGTAGGTTCGCGCGGTCGGTGCGGCTCGATTGTCGAGGACAACCAAGCAAAAGAAATTTTGTTGACTTTATGAAATGTATTATATTATGTACGCTTGAAATTTGCTCCTCTAATGTGATTTTTTTAAGTGACCAGGTGAACAGCATAGGAAGTTGCGGAATGTGATATATGAAAACCAATCATTAGTCGAATTTCATGGAGTTCATCATCCCTATTCTCATTTGCCAAAAACCTGCATGCACGCTCTGGCCAAAAGCGATTACATGAAAAGAAGTGGTCAGGATAATGCCAAGGTGCGCCAATCCACCCATTCCTGTACAAGGAGCAGTGGCGTAACGGGCCTGCAGATATGAGGTGGGCAAATTCCCAGCTGGGAAATTTTCCCTCTCAGGGGGGTCAAAAGACAATTATGCCCAGTCAGAGGGCTAAAAACGGCGCTGATTTAACCTTGATTTTTGCAATTTTTTGCCCGGCCAAGTCGTCAGGGGGAGGCAACCGGCCCCTGCCCCCACCCCCCGCGCTGTTACGCCCACTGATAGGCGCAGACAACAACAAAGTTGTAAACTACAGGCCCCTTTTACACCCTAACATGTATGCAAGTTGTGAAGCACACATCTTGAACTAGGGCAGTGTGGACCCAGAAACCAAATGTGTATACGCGACACTTGCACATTGTATCTAGACATGGAGACAGGCGTGGAAATGGAGCACTGGAATGGGGTGAGAGAGTTGCATAAAAGGGAAAGAATTTGTTCATCCAATGAAATTTGCAAAGGGCGGTATAGCCGACATGGCATCGGTTACACCAAGTCTGGGAAAGGAAAAAAGCATTGACCAGTTGAACAAAGAAAAAAACACAAGAAAGAAATGCCCTTTTTACGGTTGTTAAAGAAGTGTCAGAGGAACAAATGTTAGTATCCCTGTTAGAGTAAGGCCAAACAGGTGATGGCTATGTTGGGAGACCGCAATGCAAATGGACATTAGGTGGAATAAGTTCCTCTACACTCGGTCACCAGAGATGCATTAAATTCTACTAAACACATATCATAATAATCATAATAATAATAATAATATAATAATAATAATAATAATAATAATGAATAGTTCTTATAAGGCGCAAAATCTTCAAGAGACCGGAGCGCCCCTAACAGAAACACATACCACACAACAAGAACAGCTATGAGCCATGAATATAAGCTTGACGAAAAAGGTGAGTTTTAAGGTTGACGTTTGAAGTATTGGAGCTTGGGGATACTTTTCAGATGATGAGCGGAGTAAACGTGATGGTTGGTAAGTGCAAAGCACAATGACAAATATAACGGCAAGGTACATTCGAAATGCTTGAAGGCAAAACGGCCCGTTGCAAATTTCATGCGAAATCCACGGGTAGCCAGTGAAGCGCAAAAAAGCAAAGGTGTAGTTTATGGATCGTGTTTCCTTTGATTGAGATTAGGGCGAGCAGCACAATTTTGGGATGCGTTGTAAAACGTGTAGTGATCAGAATTGATACCAGATAAAATGGAATTAACAAAAATCAGGATACCCTTCCTACACAGCCAATCTGAAGACATGGAATAGAAAGGTCAAGTCTAGAAAAGGCCACTCACTATGGCAATGTTATCTGGACTGGAAGAGAAAAGAAGAAGGAATGTATCCAGAACAGTGCACTACCAATTACGCTCCCATAGAATCTGTCCTGCTGGGACACGAGCGCCCAACACTTACGTTCCGCATCGCTAATTGGCCGGCATTTCTTAGACATGCGCTACGTCATGGGAATCCCTAGAGTCAGACGCTGTGTTAAAGGCTCTGCGATTAGCCTGAACAAGGAAGAAAAACGGGTTTCGCGGTACCTTGGATTATCGCGAAAAAACGACGAAGGAGGTGGCGATCTGATGTTAGACAGGGGTTCCTGACAAAAAAGACCAAGGAGTCACTATTTTTGTAAGCATGGCGGGTGGCATGACTTGACAGCCGCAATCGAGAATTGAGCCAGCTAAAAGTTAAGAATTTTCACGATGTTTTCACGTTTTTTTTCGTCTTTTTCAATTTATGAACCTATATTTACTAAATAGTCAGCTAACTAGACAATTTCGTTGCTTTTATTTTGGTGCGTAAATCGTTAAGATAGGCCAAGTATTTTGCCCAATATAACAGGTACAAAAAATCCTAATCAATGCGATTTGACCGGGTCCGAATATTTTAACAAGTTGTGTGTAGTGTCAGCAACCTTGGGTAGACGTTTCAGCTAGAGTCCCATTGTTGTAAATGAGGTATTACAATATTCCGCAATGCGCTGTATGGCGTTGTGCAGTGCGCGTGGAATGAAATTGCAAGACCTTATTTGCATCAATGGGACTTTATATGAAACGTCACCCGCCACTGGGGCAGGTTCCGTCGGAAAACTTGTGTGAACTCCCAGGCAGTGAAGATGCCAAGATTCGCGTGGCTCAAAGTTACTTTCTGACCGTAATTTAACACTGGGCGGCGCTGTGTGCCAAGGCAATACGTAAATGGTGTGAATACGGCACAGCCAAACCACCGGAAAGAAGTGCACAATATGAAGACCTTATCAAAGAAGCACAAGAAGCTGGGTGGGAGCTGAACCAGCCTCTGAGAACGTGCTCGAATTTCCGTGGGCGACAAATAAGAAAATCAAGAAGGCACTGCACTGGACTCTGTATCAAGAATGGATCTAAGAGCTGTCTAGACATTGTGGCTTAATGAAAACAACAAGAAGTTGGTAGTTGGGAGTTCAGTTTGCTATGGGTAGCATGAGACTCGCATGGGGTACACTCATTTTCTTTACACCGTGACAAAGCGCTCAACCCACACACCGCCCCTCCAATTCGTGAGCAGAAGGCTGGAAAGAATGGATTACAGCATGTAGTATATGCCCTGGCTTGATGTTATAATACCACCAATACTGTGTACGCCCTAAAAACGTTGATTCAGATCAAGCCATATACTGGTCACACCCAGTCATGGTTTCAATCTACCCTGTAAAGCTCGCCGCTAGTCGGAGTCTAACATGCTCACCAGACCTTTTCATAACGGTGTGCTTCTCATCCTTTATCTATTGCTTACTATCTTCTATATTCTTTTTTTATTCCTGTCACTTCATGCATATGTCGAGGATATGGTTTCGCTTTAGAGGGGAGGTGTTGATATCGAAATTGAAAAAGCCAAAGAGATATAGTGGAGTAGATAATGTTCTGTCATTGCGCTAGTCGGAGTCTAACATGCTCACCAGACCTTTTCATAACGGTGTGCTTCTCATCCTTTATCTATTGCTTACTATCTTCTATATTCTTTTTTTATTCCTGTCACTTCATGCATATGTCGAGGATATGGTTTCGCTTTAGAGGGGAGGTGTTGATATCGAAATTGAAAAAGCCAAAGAGATATAGTGGAGTAGATAATTAAGTGTTAATATTAAAAAAAAAAAAAAAAAAATAGTTATAATAATTTAAAATGAAATTAATTTCTGATCCCTTTTGAGCTAATTTAGTAAATGTTATGTTGAATAATACTCATTATAGTTGCCTGATATGCAAATGGTGCAAACATTCCAAATGTTTAAGTGGAAATAGGCATACGTCTTTGATTTTTTTCACTTAATCCGGCATTCATTCAAACCAGGTTGGTTCTGTATGTGATGCCCACACAAGTTTGCCGACGGGAGGTCAGTAATTGCCAAATCTGTATGCCAAAGTCCTTAGTGCGCGAGGCCCAGGAAATTGCCCTAGCAATTCAAGTTACAACAACCGATACAGCTCTATTTGTTTAATGTTGTGAATTCAATGGTGGTCGGGAAGGTGGTTTGGTTTACCTGGTCAGGTTACGGAAATACCCATTCTAACCGCACATCAATTTACCTGGACCCTTGCTGGGCAATTTCCTGGGCCTGCACACCAAGGACTTTAGCGAGTACGATTGGCAATTACTGACCTCCCGTCGGCAAATTGTGTGGGCAGACCAGATGTATCGGGTTGCTGCGTTTCATCGAAAACAGCCTCGAGGGCGAGGGGACATTATTCTACCATCTAGAGAAGGCTCCGGCCAGAATTGCTATTGTCTCGCTAGCTTTCAGCAATGGTTCCCTTCACTGCACTAAAACAATGGTGAATGATGAAATCGGGCTAAGGGTTTAAAAGCGCGGCGATCAATAAGTCATGCCTCTTATTTCTAGCCATACACACCATACAACACATGTTTCTTTAATGTACATCATAGATTACTGGTTTCGTAAGAACTGTTCGGTGAGAAAATCACCAAATAGTTATAAATGAATTATTTGAGAAATAGTAACATTCGTCTTCCTCAAACTGGAAAATTGACAAGTGAGAGCGACTCCATGTGTTAGAGTAAACGGCTCTGCCTGCTGTTCAGTTGTCGGAAGGGCCCAACGGGTCGGGGTGGGGTCTAGATGTGCCAAATTAACCAGCAAACGGCGAATTCAAGTCGGCATCAACATCCGGGTAACATGAATGCGTATATCAAAAACTTAACGGTTACGCGGTAGGTAGGAGGCGCTTACGCAATCGGACCAAAGACTCGACTAAAGGCTTAGAGCTGTTCCCGAATATTAAATCTAAAATTAGCGTTTTTGAAATTACACTGTTTTGCCGCGAGGTTCATCCACTAACCTCAACGGATTTTGAAGTCACTATTTTTTTTTCCTAAATTATCATGGGGGATAAATTTACTAAGATCTTTTGAACGAACGCTTAAAAGGTGTTTGTGGTAATGTTCCTGGGGAACCAGGCTTTATTGCAGTAGAAAATACACGTAAGAATCCTTAAATTACCGTTGGAAATCCAAGATCCCAAATGAGCCATCAGGCTGGTTGAACGTAAGGATAAGGTCCGTTCATACTTCACTGCATTGCAGCTGCAGTGCTGCAATGCAGCATACAAAATCGTCACAGCAATCACTTGCAGTGTGCCAAACGCAATGCAGTAATGCAACGAAGTTAAAATTATTTTTAACTGGCGACGATGCAGCAAGCTGCAGTGGGGTGCAGTCAGTGGTGCAGTATGCCAAATTTCCGCAAGGTTTACGGCAACGCACTGCAAACCGTGACCGGCCCAGTGACCTGGTTTGACCTGCATTAATTGGATTAGGAGTGCAGCGGAAGAGGGACGGAAACATTGCAGTAAATTTACTGCACAGCACTGCAGTGCAGGGAAGTATGAACGGACTTCAGGATCTTGATAGATGACACGTCTGCGGTGTCTTTTTTAAAGCAAAAGAGCTCAGTTTTTAGCATCCCAGTTGTGGTACTAAATGTGGAACATTAGTAGCAGACTAATGGTGGTAGAAAAACTGGACTGTATTGCATAATATTAGTGTCGTCGAGGGAAAACCCCGTCGTCTTGAACTGCTGGACAAAATTATTTCTCCAAGAATTTAGAGATTCCCGGGGATTTTGTTACCCTTGGTGGAACTATATTGCTGCTGTCATTTTGGAGTCTTCGTGTGAGGAAGATATCGTTGAACTGCACGATTCTTTGAACTCTGGAAAAGTTGTGGCCACTAATAAGTATAATATATCCATACATGTAATGTGTTTTGGACATACTAATCTTGAACCAATCTGATTCAAATCATAAATCAGGTTTATATAAAATTTTATCATTTGTGCAAAAGTTCATTGTTTTAGTGGGGGAGTGTAGTGAACAGATCTTATGTGATTGTGCAAATCCGGATTAAAATTGGAATTTTGGTACACACAAGTACTTTATACATTATAATCAAAATATCAACAGATATATCTGTTAATATTTACCATAGCATGGACAATATCTTGGATAACCTGTCGTTTAATGTCGTAAGATTGTCATTCTAGAGCTGGTTACAGATCACCCCCAGTTCACCTTTTTCCAAAAACGAAGATATCATGGATATTCTACAAAGTGAATATTGTATTTATCTTTCTCCATTTTCCGTGCGAAATTCTCTTTTCGGTGACTTTAAAGCAATTATTGGCACATTTTTTGAGAGCGCCCCCAATTTCCAAATTGATATTTTGCACAGTTTACGTTGGTAATTGTCAGGAAACTATTTACTGCGAACGAGAATGCTAAAACAAATGCGTAGTATTCACAAAATAAGCGATTTTGAATTAGAATTGGATCCCAGATTGGACTTTAAACGGCAGGTGGAAATGCTACGTTTTTGTCCGTCCATGGACGAAATAGGCCACCTCGAGATACAACCTCGAACTTGACTTGCCCGAACTATTATAAACAACTAAGGATGAGCGTAGACACGTACCCCCCATGCGCTAGTTCCCGGCTATTTCACATGGAGGCCGTTTCCATTGCAGCCGTTGAATTATTAGCGGGGATCCCCGATAATAATTATTATAGTACAACAATATCCTTCGTTTGGTGGACACATAGGACAATTTCGAGCTTAAACATTTACCGGTATAGTTTTACTAGCCAGTTACCATTTTGCAAACAGTGTAAAAATCTCAAAATTTTTGAAAAAATGGGGGCGCCCTTCAAAAAAATGTGCTCATATTGGAAGAACTGGGAATGATGACGATTTCATATTAGGGAGATGAATGCCCCCTGATGGATGGGATTTCTGTCTTTATGTGGTTGGATTGAAGAAATTGAAAAACAGAAATAGTGGCGGGATACTCCGTAAATAGATTCGGTATGATCTATTGAACTTTGTCATGAAACCGGTTTTAGAATATTCATGGCAGGGTTGACAAAGAACAATCTGGCTTTTTCACCTTTATTGGACATCAAGGAAAGAAGGTTGTCGACTACCTATTAGCAAAAATTCTCTTCTTTTAAGCTTTTTGAGATATTGAAATTTTCCCTTCGAACGAGTTCTGTCATCTCCCAATAACTTTCTCGACGCAGAACCCCCGCAGCCGCGGGCAAGTGGCTGAAGCCTGCTAAAACTAAAACGGGGTCAGTCTGCTCATAACAGTCCACGGTAAGGGTATTAGCCGGCTGATATGTTCAGTTGTAGACTTATGGACCCATCTTTTTCACAGTCATGCGGGGACAAATTGAATATTAATATTAAAGAACAATATAAGATCGGTTGAATCTTAAAAAGGAATTTTTATTATGGAATAACAGCCAAATTTTGGAAAAAATAAAAGAGTGATGACGTCACGGCATTGATTGGTTTATTATGCTTCGGGGGACCCATTCAGGTAAAAATTGACGTACGTATCCCTACATTGGAAAAACAAACAACCCGATTAATGTATTCCGTTCGTCGGTTTTTGAATCAGTGGGAAAAGGTAATTTTGTACTGTTTAGACATAATAAACGAGTTTTTTTGTCTTTTGGGAAAAAATAATAGCACTTTGCGCAGAAGGTCATGTACAGACCTTGATTTAACATAGTCGGATTTAAATATATCGGTCGCCCCCGAAAGCAAACTGATACATGACACGTGACCTGGTACCTGACACCGTGACACCAACCTATTCATCTTTACCGTTTATAACTACAAAACGGCAAAGCAAGCAATCATTCTGTATCTCCGTTGGCACAGCGTAATCGATCAAGAGAGGGAGACTATACATGCTTGAGTTCTGTAGTAAAGACTAGTTTAAATGCATTTGAAGGCGTAGTAAAGACTATTTTCCATGCATTCAAGTCCATAGTGTGGTTACTTTGTCAAGGAAGTGAATATTCGCCAGACTAGTCCGGCCAATAGGTTGTGAATTCTATTTACCGGACAAACTTATGCGGGCGCTTTTTATATAGTATATCTATATATCACAAAGTATTATCGCTTTATTCGATTATGTAGGATTAAAATCAATCACACCCAATCCTCCCTCGCTTAGTGTAAGTGATAAGAGCATCGATTTATAAGGCAGGTATCACAGGTCGCATCCAACCATGGCCTTTTCAAATAAATGTATTTCAGTATTATTTTAGAGTAGGCAAGGGCTATTAGGCAACGACTGTCGTGCACACAATTCTAAATTGGCTTTATACTATGACAATGACCACAGGCTTAGCATTAAGTCATAACACCAAGATCGTAAAACACCACTCAAATTGTAAATTAATTATGCTACAGCCATGCAATAATATAATAGGCCTACGCAGTGTAATAATCAGTAAATTTGTAAGTGTGCTTAAAAACACTCAACAGTTAGGCCCAGGCCCACGTCCGTTGCCACTGTTTTCGTCACTGCTATTAAAAAAAGTTCACATCAATCATGCTCTGTCTAAATTACCTGTGCAATAAGATCACAAAACGCCCAGAAACTTCCCCTTGCAAAAGTAATCTTATCAAACATGAATCCTTGAACATACGCGCCATTGCTACAGAGCTATGCGCTCTGTAGACATGCGCAACGATACACTCTAATATCAAAACAGCCCTATTATAATTTATTTTTACACCCCCAAAACACCAATTGCCACTCTGGATTCGTACAAGGGGATTTCACCAATTGCTTGATACTTCATAGCCGAACCAGCTGTTGACCAACATCTTGGTGAACCATTCTCTCGATCTGTTTGGAATCCAAGTTTGCTAATTCTTTCACTAACAGCGGGAAACCATGATCGGGTCATACACTTTTATCGGAATTAATCCGCCTTGAATAACCTATTGATTGACCAGGCAGTTCTATTATGAACGATATATTTAAGTTTGTTGCATGTGATATGCGTCGTACTTCACTGGTCCAAAATAATAAAGTTACGGTAGTAAAAGGATGGTTTGAAGGAGGAAATGCAGGGTAGCAAAAAAATGACGGTTCTTGCAAACGTAAGCTGCGTTTTTTCAGATTAGGTCGTTAGGCCAAGAGTATTAATAAAATAAACAATGGAACGGTGGAAATTTCTGGGAACAAGTGAATGTCAGAAATGCGTGCAGGAAATGTGTCTGAATAATATTACAAAAGTCCCAAAAAATCCTCTTTGTTGCATTTTCAGAAATAAGGGGAAAAGTTTGTTTACAGGGGTAAAATTACGAAATAATTCAATTATCCTTAAATGTGTTCCAAACATTTTGCCAGTCCCAAGGATTAAAAAAGGTATTAGTTTGCCCTATCTATGGCTTGTAGTTTAATAACTATAATTATGGTAAAAACGTCAAGGTATCCTGGGGGAGGTACATTGTCAAAACTGGTTCGAATTCTTCTGAAAGATGTGGTCAAATCGTCATCTAGTTGTACCTGAACACCAAATGAATATTTAAAACAGGTGATGGCTTCATTACTGCAAATTTACCGGCCAAGGGTGATGGGGTTCTACAGGGACTATGGGGGTCACTGCTTCTGCTCTTATATGTTAATATTGAATCCATGTAGGTGATTTGAATGAACATTTCTGTTTTAAATGACTTACGAGCAATTTGAATCTGGTTCAATGAAACTGGAGCATTTTGAAAATATTTACCCCCAGGCGACCTTGAATGATTTAGGTCTGTAGTTTTAAAACTACCGGTTGTAGATAGGGCAAACTATTTTTCCTTTATGGATCCTGGGGAAATGACAAAAATGTTGGGAACACATTTAAGGACAATTATAATATTTTGAAATTTTACCCCTATTTTACCCCCTTATTTCTGAAAAGCACAAAGAGGATTTTAGGGGATTTTAGTTTTTATTATAGATTACATTTCTGCACCAATCCTGACATTTTTAGCTTGTTCCCAGAAATTTCCCCGTTAAAACTAAAGTTCTTGCCTACGTACAGACTCAGCCTTTTCGGATTATATATCTTCAAAGCGCAATTACAAGAAGCTTTTTGAAACTTTTTCTTTAAAGAACGAGGGAAAATGGCCATATAAGTATGATCGAAAAGAAAGAAACTGCCTTGCGCTCTTCGTGATGGCAATAGTAAATCATTCTGGTCTCAAATAAAAATTCAAAGTGATTCAATATCCCTAATATTTCTATTGACTTATGGTATAATTATTTAATAAACACCTTTTTAATCCAACTGATCATCTTGAAAGACCATAGTGCCTCCCCTGATTCCCAGTGTAATCGCCAAATGACAAAAGAGGAGGTGCAGGAAGCGCCAGTAAATCCTCACGAATGGGCAACGCATCTGATAACTTTATTATTCAGCTTATTTAAAATTCAATTCTTAATAATTGGCCAGTTTCCAATTCAGTGGGTCTAATGGTTGATATCCCTTTATGAGGTGGTTCTCGTGATGCCCTGCCAATTATAGAGGCATTTCCCTTACTCCCACCACAGCAAAATATCCAAAATTATTCTTTCCAGATTAAACACATATGGGGCTGATGATTTCAATTTAATTTGTTTCATCACGAGCAGGCTGGGTTTAGAAAGGGGGTTATTATAGAACAACTGATTAAACGTTTTCATTTGAGTACTATGATAATTAAATACCTTCACGGTTACAAAGGATAGAATTATGATGCCTTTGTTGATTCCGTAAAGCATTGACTCCATTAACCATATTTTTCTTCTTCAGAAACTTAAACTGTGGCATTCGGGCAATATATTGATTGTACTACTTCTATTGTACAGTAATTTATGTGCTATGTGAAAAAACCACCAAGGTTATTCTCACAGTCCCTTTTGCATGTGTGATTATGGAGTTCAGCAAGGGTCATTGCTTTCTCCCTTTCTTTTTTAAGTTTTTGAAGATTTAAGTAAGGCGTTAAATTTCGATGATGTACAAAAAAGCCAGATTGGTGAGTGTTTGTAAATAAGTCACCTGCTATTCGCTGACGATCTCGCTCTAATAAGTGATACTATATTCGGTTTGCAAAAACAACTGATATTGGAGCGCGTTTGTAAAGAATGGCGGTCTGGAATGTGAAAATGATAAGACCAAAATTGTTGTATTTAACGTGATGGTCAGTGGAAAAGGCATGGAAAAGTGGTTCCTTTGAAGGTACACGATTGAGGTTGCCAGTTATACAAGTACCTAGGTTATTGTATTTAGTTCCAAATGGTAATTGGGTTAAAGCTCAAGAACATACCCTTGCACGGGGCTTAATAAAGCGTATTCTCTTTCAAACATATCTTTAACCAAATTTGGTCGCCTCCCTGTAAATGTTTTTTGTTTACTATTTTGCTTCCATGATTCCCCAATTTTGAACTTACGGTGTGACATTAGGGGCAAAAGCTTCCGAATCATCCATTCAGAAAGGTTTCATTTTAACATTGGTAGATATGTTCTTGGGGTGCCTCGTTCAGCTCCGTCCACAGCGGTACGGGCTGAACTTGGAGGTATAGTCTAAATGTTCTTGTCTGTTAGAGTAATCAATAGTGGTTGCGGTTAATCAACTATAGACAACACCAGAATTTTGTACCCCATGTTATTAAAATATCATTTATGGAGAGCAGAAATAATGCCCCGTGGGGCCCTTGATGTTAAAAAATATTCTTTTTTCCTTCGGTTTGGTGAGTCTGGATTGCTAAAGGTGTTATTAACACAGAGCATTTCTTACATTTTAAACCAAAGATGTAAAGATATTCACAGTCAAGGAAGTTAGAAGAGATGTCGATTCATTTCGAAACTTATGGTTGATTCGCAATGTAAATCTGATTACAGTGTGAGCCTTCGGACAAGTCTATCTCCAAGTTTTGATTCAAGAATTACGCATGGCATCTTAACTTGGAAGTCGGAAGATGAGGAAGGTGGAATGGAATTCCGCGGGAACAAAGATTATGTAGAGTTGCAACACAGGTGGAATAGTTGAAGATGAGTTCACTTGTTTTGGGATGTAATACTATGTCGTGGATCGTAGACTTAACTATCGCCATTTTTCTTTCACAACCCAAATCTGTTTAAATTCTGCACTTTACTGGTTCCTCACGATTGGATACACTTGCAAACCTATCAAGATATTTATGGAATGCATGCAAAAAACGTGATGGATCTTTTTGCACAAATTGTACTCTAATCACTGTGTTTAATATATTGTAGTGTATAGGCCGGTGGTATATTATTGTTTCTCAATAAAATCTCTCCTTTTGGAGAGAACTGAACTGATAAGAAAAAAAAAATGATGAGCACTGCCCACACCCCTTTCATGGCCCCAGCTTGCAGTTCAAGGTTACACAGGGGTAAAATTTTAAAATGTTCCGATTGTGTTGAAAAGCACACCATGAGGTCTTTCTGGTTACAAGGATCCAAAAAAGGTATAGTTTATACTACCTGTGACTTCTGTGTAGGAATTATGGGTTAAAAAAATGTAAAATGGTATAATTAATTAAAAAAAACAATTTCGGTTTTGTAACAGGGACAAAAATTAAATTGCTCCAATTTTTGGTAAAATGTGGTTCAAAAATGTGATTTAGCTCATAGAAGGAAATAATAGGAATAGTTTTGACATATAGTGTTCTGGTTATTACCAAAATGGCGACTAAAATCAACAGCATTGGCAGCTATTGGATTCTATTGACCTGTGACCTACTTTGTTGGATAAACGTGAAATACTAAGCATAACAGATAGGCAAAACTATTCCTTATTTCAATCCTTTTAAGCTCGGGAAAACAATTTGCACCAAATATTAACTGATCAAAAGAAACTTTTAACTTTTGACCCATGTACACACAAAATGGACTTTTTCACCATGTTTTACAGTTTTTTACCCATAACTTCGAACTATAAGCCATTAGATAGTGCAAACTTAACCTTTTTGGAATCCTTGTGCCAGACAAACACATGGTGTGCTTGTTAACACATTCAGAACATTTTACATTTTTGACACCTGTAATAACCTTGAAACCCAAGCTTGGGGCCATCAAGGGGGGTTGGCAAGTGCTCCATTAATTTTATGGATTATCAATCTTTTACACTACAGGCCCCTGCTATTGTTGTTTTAAAGGGTATTTTTTGGACCTTTGACGTCACGATGACGTCATCATAAAAAAAATATATACTGCCCTGAGAGACTGCTTAAAAACTATATAGGACCGAGTGAGTGCAAATAGTGATAAGTTCGTATGTGACGACTCAATCAAGGTCGCAAAGTCCGGTTGGGCAAAGCGAGTTCCAAAGTGCAAGACAAGCTGTAAATAAATAGTTACCAGGGAAATAGTACCTAGTCTCACTTCCTTAGTCAAGTCCGTATATTTCCCTAACGTCATTAAACTTGCATGAAATGCACTTTAAACAAAATCACGGAGCGAACTCTGCCTGTTTAGGGAATTGAACCTAAACTTAACAAGAAAAATAACGCTACATCTTTTTTGCGGTGACTCGTCAGGTTTTCAAACTAGGGACGTTAAGGGATATAGAACTATTTTGAGATCACCAATCAAAAATCTTCAATTGTCAAGAAGTATAAGAAACATTCTTTATTTATACATTTCTGCATGGAATTCGATAACAAAATGTAAAATTAGGTTTTCCCGGTCAAATTCGTACTTATTCATTCAAATAAGTGTTATATTTTTTCAATTTCGTGTGGAATTTGATGGACTATTCATACACCGGTATCAATCCTATAAATATACAAACAGTTTCATTTTCAGCCATTCAATTCGTTTGGGTTATTTGATTTCGTGTTTTTTTTTAGGGCAGCGGAAGGAAACAAGTTTTGTTGTAATTAAATTCATTTCGGTTTAATCAAATTTCGTTTTTATTCCACATTTTTGTAAAAACATAAGGAGTATGATAAATGACTAAAATTTCAACATGAATGTCGTCACGTAGCAATCGTGAGCCTACTTTTGTTTTCCAGTTTCATTTATGTTCATTCAATTTACATATCGCCGCATTTCATATTGATAAATGAAACAATCAGTAACACCAACCTTCAGAAAACTATTGTTGTTTTAATTAATCTTGAATAATTTCATATACGGTAGAATAATTATTTATTGGAAAAGAAACCGAGAACGCAAGTAACTAGTCATTATAAAGGTTTGTTTCTTGGTTAATTATCTGTCGTTTCTTGAAGAGTTTACGAAACCGATTTAATAATCAGTTTGTGGTTTGTATCTGTTTTCTTATTTTTCTTCGTTGTGGTGTTTTTTTTTCTTGTTTCTTGTCTTCTCAAGCATATCAAAAAGTCCACTGGAGATTAAACTAGAAATAGAGCCTACCATGGTAATAGATACTAACTTTGTATATAATGTGGGGTGAGATAAATTCAAGACTTGCCTGTTGACGGCCTTGACGGAAAACAGCTTGTACCATAGGCCTACATAACCATTTATTAATTAAAGGGTCATTTCGTTCGTGATCCACAGCCTCGTCCCCCCGACTTACCTAAAAATAATGTTTGAAGATTATTATCATCTGACCGTTGCCCTAGTAATCCTCGTGTGCCCAATCTTACGTGCAAATTCCGTCCGTCGCATCTGTAAGAAACGGGCAGAAATTACGTTTCTGTCGTAAAACGGACAAATTACAGCACCGTTATCCTATGGGACGTGGGGAAAAGAGCATTGCTATAACAAACAAAACCGCAAGACTCCGGGATCAGCTCAAAATTTTTTTTGGGAATAAGCTTTTCTCAAGCCCTATCCGTGATCATGAATAAAACAGAAGGTTCTAAATCACGAAAGCACCTTTAAACACTTTTCTGCACCAACTAAACTTTGCAAGAACGTTAGATGATAAGTGATTTTAAGAAAAGGGAAATCCATGAAAATATTTTATTTTCCGGCCACAGTTTTAAACAATACTGTAAGTTTGAGATAACAGTATGTACCATCATTGTATTATGCGTACATGATCAGGACTTTAACTATTCAACTATGAACCTGTTTTATTGTCTTTCAATATGGGTATAAGTCCTTTCTAAGAAAAAATATGGGCCTACATACTAATGTGCTGGCAATTCTAGTCTTCTATTGATCATCTCATTCAACTCAAAAGAACTTGCCGTTTCTTAATGAATGCATGTGCTGTACATTTGAACCAAAGAAAACGAATTTCTTTTGCACAAGCAAACCACCTGAAAACCTATCGCGCTTGCTTTTTAGTACCTTATTTCCTAATTCCGTACATTTCATGGAAATTGATGAACATTTCTGGCAATTAACGACCAGGCTATTGAAAGCTCTATTCCTTTAATCGTTTTGAACGATTTTGCTAAATTGGATTGAGTTATATGCAATTTGAAATATACTTTTTAGCGTGCAATCAATTGGCGCGCGAAATCGAATACCCAAGTTATTCGAATGAAATTACATTAAATGACCGGGAAAACCTATATTACTAAAAATGTAACTAAAACGTTAAAATTAAAACAACCTATAACCTAATCTTAGCACTATACTCTTATCCTAATTTAATTTTGTTTACAATATGAAACTACCCATCACAGCCGTCCCACACACCAAGCACCTGGCTATTTCATTCTAAAAATTCAACCGACACAACACAAACCTGAACAGAAAGACAGGTTTGAAAGTAATCACATAGTCCGTCAAGATATAGTCCGGCTCCATAGACGACAAACGGAAAACGCGTGAAACTAATGCTGCTAAAGAGTCAATGTCATCGATTGGCCCTAGGTGTGCTCCCTAGTGTGTTTTCCGGACTGTGTAAAAAGCCGGGGACCATATCATCCTGCCACACGGGAAAAGATAGCAGAGAACGGTGCAAATACCAAAGCATGCAAGCAATGCAAGAACATGTGGTTATTGATTCACGTCTTTCGCAAGCCATAAAGGCCATAACGTATTGGCGCAACGCGTTGCGACATTTCGGCAACGCGTGACGGTGTCGGCCAATTAGAATGATCAATTTCCTGTGACGTATTTCAAAAATGCCGGACAACAGGTTTTCAAAGTATCTAGCAACGCGTTGTGGAAACGCACAACGCGTTGCAAGCCTTCACACGCGTTGCGAGCTTCACACGCGTTGCGGGCTTACCACGCGTTGCGAAGGTCCACTAGTCCATAAGGGTCATAACGTATTGCCGCAACGCTGTTTTTAGAAAGTAGCACGCTGTTGCGACATTTCGGCAACGGCGTTTTCCGGCGTCGACCATCAAAAATCATGATTCTGTGGACGTAGTTCAAAATAAATCCACACCGCTTTGCGGCAATACGTATGACCCTTATGGCTTTCCACAACGCAAGCCATCACAACGCGTTGCGAGCTTCACAACGCGTTGTAAACTCACAACGCGTTGTGGAATGCAATAAGGCCATTAACGTATTGCCGCAACGTCGTTGTGAAGCGTTGCAAACGCGTTGTGAAGTCGGCAACGCGTTTGTGATATTTATAGTTTTGAATACGTCACAGAAATTGATGTATTTTGATTGGCCCGACAACCCTGGCAACAGGCGTTGCCGAAGTCGCACCGTGTGACTTTCTCACAACGCGTTGCGCAATACGTTATGACCCTTAATGGCTTGTTGACTTAGCAACCGCGTTGTGACGCTTGCAACGCGGTGTGAAAGTCGCAACGCGTTGTGAAGGTTGCAACGCGTTGCAAAGTATCTAGCAACGCGTTGTGGGTCTATTTTTTTCAAATACAGTCACAAGACCATTTATTATTTTTGGATGGGCCGACGCCGCAACGTGTTGCCCGAAGTGTCGCAGCGCGTTGCTAACTTTCTCGCACGGGGCTGCAGCAATCGTTATGGCCTTTATGGCTTGCATACACGTCGTGAGAAGCGGCTAGGGGCCAACCAGTACCTCTGTGTGCGCTTTTTTCCGTTAATATGTTTTATTACAAACCGAGTTTCGTGGGGTGCGTCTATAGGCGCTCGTCTTGTGAACAAAACACCTGTCGATTCCCCCTTCTGACGTATAATTTTAATCTATTATTTTGAGACTTAGAGATTGCAATGGAAACTTCAAGGTTGGCTAAACTGCGATTTACACTTTAAGTATAAGGGTTACCTGGTCGGCCCTAGCCGCTTGTCACCCGGTGTGCAGGGATTCAAGGGGGTGAAGCCCATTCAAAAACCAGTCCAGTCGTTCCGTGCTGGGCGCTGACATTTTGAAATATTGCACTGATAATTATTAGTTTGGGTGCTTGTATACACACATAAGTTCAATTCGATACAAACAATCCGCCGCCAAAATACTCAGTTGTTTGGATGTTGGGGCTATTGGGTTGTTAAATTATTTTGTCCTACCCATGCCACACAACGAATTAAATGACACGTCAGTCGTCTACTTGAATTAAATGTTAGCGTGATTTAAATGAGAGCGTGGCCTAGCGTTAGGGTGCTTGCCTCTTGCGCAAATTTACCATCAAATTCCCTGGTTCGAATCCCGGTGGGGTCGTTGGCACTTGCTGGATTTATTCGGGTACTATCAATTCTATATTGTGGCTTTGATCTGCTACCAGCTATGATTCAATACAGAATACCGCTCTCTCCATGGTTCACTTGCATTGGGTAATGGATCATAAAGCATCCTCGTCCTCGGAGGGGACTTTAAGGGGCCGTGGTCCGTGTACAGAGCGTCCCAATTGTCATTTGACATCGCAGTCGTGTCGAATAAGAGTAGGTGTAACCCCTGACGTTCCCATCCGCCCCAACCACCTCAAACAGCGGGCCATGTTATGAGCGTCGTATCATGGATACAGCGCGCCCGCCACACCCCCGCCCCCCCCCCCCACCCCCCCACCACCCCCCCCCCCCCCCCCCCCCCCCCCCCACCCCCCCCCCCCCCCCACCCCTCCCCCCCCCCCCCCCCCCCCCCCCCCCCCCCCCCCCCCCCCCACCCCCCAGCCCCCACCCCCCCCCCCACCCCCCCCCCCCCCCCCCCCCCCCCCCCCCCCCCCCCCCCCCCCCCCCCCCCCCCCCCCCCCCCCCCCCCCCCCCCCCCCCCCCCCCCCCCCACCCCCCCCCCCCCCCACCCCCCCCCCCCCCCCCCCCCCCCCCCACCCCGCCCCACCCCCCCCCCCCCCCCCCCCCCCTCCCCCCCCCCCCCCCCCCCCCCCCCCCCCCCCCCCCCCCCCACCCCCCCCCCCCCCCCCCCCCCCCCCCCCCCCCCCCCCCCCCCCCCCCCCCCCCCCCCCCCCCCCCCCCCCCCCCCCCCCCGCCCCCCCCCCCCCACCCCCCCCCCCGCCCCCCCCCCCCCCCCCCCCCCCAGCCCCCCCGCCCCCCCCCCCGCCCCCCCCCCCCCCCCCCCAGCCGATCACACACTAGCTGAACAACTCCTTAACACCACCACAAGCCATTACCAATACTTGTGGATCGAGCAAACACCATTTAAATAAACCTGCCTCAATGAATACGATCTTTTCACCTAAGCGCGCCCCTAAGCACCTAAGCGAGTGAGTATCTGAGCACAATGACCAGGTGCAACCATTTATTACACCTTGCACCTCTAACACATACATCATTTGTATCACTACCGATTAGTGTATATGCACAGCGGCACCACATATGGGGTCAGCACGAGGCAGCCATGCTTTCTATTACAAAAAAACCGAGTTCGTGGCGGCGTTTAGGCGCTCGTCTTGTAATCAAAACATCCTGGGTTCGATTCCCCCTTCTGGACGTATACTTTTAATCTATTATTTTGAAGACTTAGAGATTGCAATGGAAACTTCAGAGTTGGCTAAACAGCGATTTACACGGTAATATAGGGTTACTGAGTAGGCCCCTAGCGCTTGTCACCGGTTCTTTGGTGGCCGGAGATATCAAGGGGGTGAGGCCATCCAAAACCAGTCGCCTGCTGGGCGCTGCCATTTTGAATATGCCACGGAATAATTATTTAGTTTGGGTGCTTGTCATACACACATAATGTCAATTCGCTACAAAAAATCCGCCAAAATATCAGTTGTGGATGTTGGTTGCTATTGGGTGGTTACAATTTTTTGTCCTAACCCATGGCCACACAACCGATGAAATGACACGTCAGTCGTCTTGATTTAAATGTTAGGATGATGATTAAATGATGGCGTGGTCTAGCGTTTAGGGTGCTTGCATCTGGCGCAAATTTACCATCAAAATTCGGGTTCGAATCCAGGTGGGGTGGCACTGCTGGGATTTATTAGGGTACTATCAATTCTGGATTTGATATGTATACAGCTATTGATTAAATTAACAGAATACCGCTCTCCTCCATGGTTCACTTGGAATTGGGTAAATTGGATCATGAAAAAGCATCCCGTCCTTCGGAGGGGGACTTTAAGCCGTCGTCCAGTGTACAGAGAGTCACAATTGTACATGAACATCGCACATTGTGTCGAAGAAGAGTAGGGGGTAAACCCTGACTGTTTCCCAATCAGCCCCCAACCTCAAACAGCGGGCCATGTTAGGCGCGTCCGTATCATGGGATACAACGCGGCCCAGTCCGGATCAGCACACAGCTGAACAAATCCTGAACCCACCACAAGCCCATTACCAATGACTTGTGGATACGATGCAACAAACAATTTAAAATAAACCGCCTCAATGAAGACATCTTTTCACCTAAGCGCGCCTAAGCACCTAAGCGAAAGAGTATCTGAGCACATTGATCCAGGTGCACTATTAGTACACCTGGCCACTTAACACATACATCAATTTGTATCACTACCCGGAAATTTAGTTTATATGCAAAGCGGCACCACAGTATGTGGAAGAGCGACGGCAGCCATGCTTTCTATTGTTGGTACTCTCTGTTTTCTTGTGGTCGGCAAAACATGCGAGACGATGAATTTCTAAAGATTTACGTAACGTTTTGCCCTCTCTATCTATATAGAACCTCTTTGGGAGATATATAGTCCTCGGGGCTCACAGTCCGAGGAACCATGGTGCAACAATAGGGCAATCGATTCATTTGACTCTTCACGTAACACTAGTTTAACGCTTTATTCCGTTTGTCGTCTATGGAACCCGCACAAGATTACCTGCCGGACTTGATTACTTTCACACCGTAAATCGATGAGAAACAGCGGAGCAGGACCCTCTGGTGAGACAAAGGTGGATCTTGGTTGGAAATGTGGGTGCTAACATTATCAAGTATTAAAAATCTGTAAGAATATCAAAAAAAAAAGTTTTGGGCATTGGTGCATTGTTTGGATCTGACCATGGAGTCATTATAACAATGGAGTGGAGGAAAACTCGCTGGCAACCTATTGTACACAGCGCTGTTTCGAGTATGTCCGGAAACTAAGTGTTGTCCCAGGTCAAAATTTCCAGTTGATGCCCCAGGTTGAAAGTTGTTCCATTTTCCGTGACGGAATAACTGGTTTCAATGTTTTTCAACTGTTTTTAACTGTTTGTACCTGGTTCTTAACTGAGGCCAAAAACTGGTCATTAAAAACCTAGTTGAAAATTGTTCCCATTTTACGTAACGGAATCAAACTGATTCTAAAGTGGATTCACCCTGGATATTCAAAACGGGATCAAAGGATTTCAACTTGTTCCAGTTGAATGAACCAGTTACGCTGGGATCAACTGGAATTTTGACCCTGAGTTTGAAGTGGATTCGATCGATCGGACCTCTACCTCAAATTGCTGCCCGAAATTGCTAACCAGAGATCAAATGCACCCGGGTGTTTCCGTAAATAGGGTGGTACAACTTGTGACATTTTGAGAGAAAAGAGGCCCGGGAAAAAAGGGACCAACACAAAAATTTAAGGATGATCTCAATAATTTCTGAACAAGTATATGATAATACCATTCCTCAATTAAATAACAATAAAAATTAGTCAAAAGTACTTACAAAACTTAAAAAAATATTGCTATAAAAAGCATTCCGGTTCCCCGTGTAAATGTAACGTGTAACTGGCACACCAAACCAATTTTCTGATTTTTTAAGATAATTTCATTACTATGTGAATGTATTAGTTTATATGTACATTTTGGTTATTTGAGGGGGCACAATAATATTAATAGTTTAAAAAGGTCGAATGCCTACATATAAACAATTGTTTTTTCAGGCAACAAGTGTAGCGGGAACCATTGGTATCCCGTTTACCCGGGGAACCACAGATCACCAAAGGGTATTCAAAATTTTAAAGGTTTGAGATACACTGTCTTACCAACTTTGAACGATTATAGCACGAATACGTATGCAAAGCCATTGCAATGCACTTTAAGCATGTCAACTTACATTTGGTTTTCTCAGAACAAACCATTGGTTCCATAGTAAACGTGAAAAGCGTGCAAATTTGGGTTTTGTTTAAACGGGAAAAAGGACTTGCATCGATTTTTTTAAACATGATCGGCTATCTACAAAACAGTTCAGGATTATTATGTTACGAAAGCTTTATGTGTTTGCTTATAATAAATCGGAACAATATACCATGGGGTGAAAAGCCCCATTCAAAACCAGTCGTCCGTGTGGGCGTGACAGTTTGAATATTGCACGGAATAATTATTAGTTGGGGTGCTTGTTATACAAACATAATGTCAATTCGATACAAAACAATCCGGCAAAATTCAGTTCGTTGGATGTGGGTTGCTATTGGGTGGTTAATTTTGCCTACCCATGGCCACACAACGAATGAAATGACACCGTCACTCGTCTTGATTTAAAATAACCGCCTCAAAATGGAATACATCTTTTCACCTAAGCGCGCCTTAAGCACCTAGCGAGTGGAGTATCTGAGCAACAAATTGATCAGGTGCATTATTTTACACTGGCCACTTCACACATTACTTAATTTGTATCACTACCGAAGTGTATATGCAAACGCGCGCAACCCAGTTATGTGGAAGAAGCAGAAAGAGCGGAGGGCCAGCCACCTTGCTTTCTATTGTTGGACCCTCGGTTTTCTTGTGGTCGGAAAAACATGCGAGACGGTGGATTTCTAAAGATTAGTAACGTTTTGCCACTCTATCTATATAGAACCTCTTTGGAGAATAGTAAATTAGCGACTTCTTGGCAAACTTAAATGTTTTATCTCAGTGTTGTCTGATATATGATAAAATCCACGGAATATTGAAAAGTTGCAGCGGAAGGGATTAAATACCAATAAATGGAAATGGTTGTGTTGTGACTGGATGTTGAAGACCATTTATGATAATATGTTATAATAGGGACCATTTTCTAGACACAACAAACAACACAAATAAACCACTGAAAACCAAACATGAGTTACATCAAACACAATGTCAGAACTTTGTCATGTGAACAGAGGACCATTTCCCTGATTTGTCAAAGACATGTGTCTTTCTTTAAATGTTTCAACATTAAATATTTAGTTACAAGTTATACGGTTAATTGAACCAAATTAAGTAGTAAGGATTAAAGAAAAGAAAGAGACAGGAGAAAAACAAAAACAGGCACCCTGCATATACTTTGCAGGCCTTGATTGTGTATTCCCATTCAGTCAATTGGAATGGCTTTAAATTGTGGCTTACTTGCGTATAGGCCGTACAGATATCTTGCAACATTCCAACCTTTAAAAAAAAAAGACAGGATTAGTACCAGGAGATGTTTGTAGTTAAAAGACATTTTATTCAACTTTTCAAGGTGAACCTGCTTTCAACAATCTGAACGGAAACTTGGAATGGGGTAATTTGACAGCGGGTGCAGCGGGGTACATAATAGCCTTTGTTTTCAAAACTAGTGAACAGTTTATCAGAATGGACCAGGATGTACACGAAACAATTTCGTATTCAGAAATTGTTTTAAAATTAGGAATTACTTCTCAGTGATTTTGAAATTATAGCACCAACTGTGAGAATGCAGGGTATTTTGGACACTCTGTATTTCAAGGTTTTGATGCACCGTAAAACAAAGAACACAATGTTTAGGCCTTTTTATTCCATGTCACAGGCTTGGTGTCCATTTACACGGGAAATGACACCTTGTTTTATACATAAAACATTAAAAGTTAATGAGTTCAAAATTTCATAATTATTATATAATCTGAAAATTAGATGAGCAACTGCCAAGAAACCCTTTAGCGCTCCGATGAGATGTAAACGTAGTAGGATGTAAGTTTTATATAATAGAGGATGCATTATGTAAGTGACAAAAAACATGATTTCAATTTCCGTTGTGAATGGCAAGTAGATTAAAGTGCTGTTTACATAATGTTTGCATATCTATGTTATCCTTGGCCTCCACGAAAAATGAATATACCAGGCTCGGGCCTAACAAGACCACCATAATGCAGGATGTTAACGTAAGTCTGTAAGGACCGACGTTCTCGGGCTATGGCTATTGGTAACAAATGAAACGATAAAAAAATCAAAGGACCAAACAAAAATCGCACCACTGTGAAAGAGGCAAAGATGAATCTGGGGGCTATCTGAAAAAGGGTTTGCGATACACATGTTGAAGAACATTAGGGGAATGGTGAACAAAACTAAATAACTATTTAGCATGGGAAATGTTACATGAGCAAATAGCAACTACTACACACGACGGGGGGGGAAATCCCGTTATATTATCAAATAGTTGCGTTAGTATGGAAACAGGATGGGGTGATTTGGTCATTATCGTCAAATTGCCATTGTCTGGTCAATCTAAAAATCCCCTTGAATTTTATTTAAGTTCCACATAAGGTTCACAGTAATCCCTAACTAGTATATGGCATATAGCCGCTCCCGCCGTGGTTGTCATCGGCTACAGGTTGGAACCAGAACATACGTGCGGCTGGAGTAGAGTAGGACATATTCTCCTGAGCGGCATCAGGTGGTACTTCACAACCGTGTCGGTTCATTTCTTTTTTTCTCTTCGACAAAGCAAGATCACACGACAAGGACGATAAGGGTAAGGCAGGAGTAATCCGTCAGACAGGTTGTTTCCAATGGATCACTGGGCAAATATCTTGAGAACAATGGTCAAACTGTTTTAATCATGGGCGTTCGTTGATGAGCGGGTAGTAAATGGTACTGGCACTTTCTGTGTGCTTTTAACACCTCAGTAATTAAAAGCAAGGTTATTCTAAAGTTAATCTGATTTTGTCCGCAGGAGGAGAGTACGATGACTTGCTTCCGGGTCTATTTTGACGTGTTAATCCAAATATATCCATATCTTCAACGTGGTTTGCCGTATGTTCAAAAACAGAAGTGAACGTTGGGAACCATCGCCTGAGACGCTGACGGATGCGTACAATGTACTGAGTTCCACCACGTTACCTACCAGCACATTCTGGGCGATCAACATCAGCATCGTTTCCACGGCGCGGGCCTTCAACATGTCTGGTAGGTAGAGGTTCTTCGTCCCAATAATAACCAAGCTAGAATTTGGTAGTCGTTGGGCGGTTTCGGGCCGGTTCAACCACCAATAACAGAAATCTACAATCTCTGTACTACCTACCGTGGTATCCACTGGGTGAATGAGTCGCGTGTATTTCAACTGGCCATTGGATGTGAACACAAAAGATGGAACAAGAAAAAATTGCCAAAGGAGGAAATGTAGTCTATGTGTTCATCCTGGACTGCCGACCTGCGGCACGCAATATATGGCGTACTAAACTAGAGTCAAATATGTGGGTATAGCGTGAGTCATGATTTTTTACGTTGTACATGCCTGTATGTAGAACATTCAATGTCATTCGTTGGAAAACATGACGGGTGGTAAAGTCGAAACCCTGGTTATGGTTGATCACTTTTAACCAAATGAGCACAATACGCCCACGCATCGAGCGAGCCATTGTTTTGGAAGTAAACCTTTCACGCTTTAACTGAGCGACGTCGAACCCAAATAGTATCAGCATGTATTGTAATAAAACCTTTCTGTAAACCTGCCTGTCTACAACTTATACACGAATCCGACGGCGACTATTATCGCCCCCTACGCCGTGGACGGCGACACTCACCATCCGCCATGACTGGGGGGCATCTTTTGCATTTCTCGTTATGCACCGCGTTTACGTTGTACGTGTACCCACAAAGAAGAGCGATAATTTGATCAGTTCATACGGCAAAAAAACCAACACTATTTCAATGTTATCATTTGTATATCAATAATTATACAAATCATCGGATCTCAGGAAAAAAAAAAAATGTAAATTTCTTGTCTGCACAAATTAGCGATAATAAAAAGTTACAAAAATGGAAACGAACTGCGTTTGAAATTCACTCGCCAATGACACAAATGAAACAATCGGATCCATTTCAAAGGTCTAAATACCACCATTTGTAACTCTACGGTCATTTTCACGTGACTGATAGTCCAGGCGAGGCACATTTCCATGCACAAACGAGACTAATTGTGTTCAGATCTCCGAAATCGATCCATGGGCACGAAGTGTCCTTTCAAAACCACCACCAACCCGCATCGGAAGATGACACGTTTTTCAGCAAAATACGATCGGTCTTTGGGAAACTACCCCCCCCCCCATTCAAGTTTTCACGAACCGGAATATATCAACAGTCTATTGTACTTTATTTTTCTGGATGTTGAATTTTACGAAAATTATTTTCTCACGCGGCTGTTATTACAATTTGAACGTATTCTAACCCTAAGCGTTCATTTCTCAGTCACGCAAAGTGGGCGAGATAACCTTCAATTTTTTACAACAACAGTAAGACACATGCCCTGGAATTCCAGTTTAGGCCAGTCCTGACATCATTCCTTCCATAAAATCAATGGGAAAATAAACGGTTGTGGAAATTTGTTAACAATTGCAAAATAGGTAGGTTGTATGTAAATTCTTATATCATGATTACTGGGCATATTTCGTTTCGTTAGCAATATGCGGGTGTGTGTACTGTGTGTTGGTGGCCGGGATGCCCCCCAGTAATGCCGGCGACATAGAGGGTGTCCTTTCGAAGCTTCCCCGTCGATTCGTGTATATCAAGCATCACATTCCGTGTTCAAGACGAAATTTTTCACTGATTGGATCTTTGATGCCATGCCCCCTGATGATCTTGAAATGACCGTTACAATTTTGGTATCGAATGTTGAGTGATCCCAACACAAAGTTTTGGCTGATTGCTTTGGAGTCTATCCTGATTACGTCGAAATGGACCTTCAAAAACTTTTGACATGGAATGTTCAATACAAAACCTACCAACAATTTTACTGGAATCACATTAGAGATAACCCCTATACGGAAGCTGTTTTGTGACCCATCCAATAAACCTTACTCATGATATAGAGATAATTTTTTTAAAAAATATGGAATAAAATAACGAATTTCCACGAAAATAACACAGCTGAAACGAGATACATTTCTACCGGAAATTCAGAACTACCATGAAAACTTGACAGAACACGCAGTTCTTAGATGATGGCATTTATTGTAATGCAGATTCTTGAAATACGTAAACATGCAACATATTTTGGGAGGATCACACCATCACTTGTATTATCCAGATTTCAAGCTCACATGTTTCAAAGATGACATCATCACTTGCAATCTACAGTTGACCTCACAAAGTTCTGCTCGGTCCAGCACCACTGGTGAGTGCCAAATTGGTAAAACGTTTTTCTTGGAGTGGTGACATGCCGCACTATGATGAGATGGCGATTTATTCCGTATGAAATTACGTGCTTACACAATTTGGCACTCGACGACCATTCCCAGGGGATACTTACACTGAAGAGAATCAGTGGGATACTATTAAAATTGACGTTTCCAAACAAGAACAAAAACAAGAACAACGCGATGGCTTAGTCACAGGAGCGGGAGTGGAAATGGAGGTGGATAGTGTGAAAGTGTGGAATAGTCGGATAATGTGGGGGAGTCGGCGAGAGAAGGGGAGGGGAGTAGTTGGGTTGAGAAGGGAGGACTGTCAACAACTGGGAAGGTCAAGTGAAGTATTGGTTACCATAATTTTTAAATATCTATTTGCACGTTTATATTAAGAACATTGGCACTTCCACTCTCTTAGCCTCAGCGCGGCGCAACACCGTTTGAGTTGGTAAGGTGCCCATGGCGGTTCTTTGGAAAAGGGGGTACGTGGATGTGCGGCCGAGAAGAGTAATCATTTTCAGCCCTTTTGTATATCGAATGGTATCTTCAGCCTCTCTGTATTGACGGGTCCTTTTTGGTACATGAAAGGATTGAATTTCATATACAAGTATAGTTTCCAGTGGTCATCAGTATAATAATGCAAGCAAACCATCAGTGGGTGTTGGAAAAAATAGTTGCTGTCCAGAATTGCTCCAAATACATGTTACAGTTTAGTTGGCGTTCTGGGGCGTGGTGGTGCACAATGGTCCGGCCTCCAGAGTCCATGTTATTTTTTGCCCTTTTTCACTCGAAATCCTCCCCTGATATGGGAGTATAATAACTCGGTCACAAGCTGTCATAATTTAGCACAGGTATACGTGCAATAAGCTAATAGGCGGTCCCCGAGGTTCGCGTCTTCGGGTTTCGCGATCACCTGCGCTTGAGGACCCTTGCGGTTTTGTGGTTTCTTTCACCGCCTTGAAGACACCTGAACTTTGTAGTGACTTTTAAAAATTTTCGGCATCAACAATCAACCCCACCCTCTATGTTTCATGTCCATACACCAATGTTTACCCGATTGACCTATTATGACCTTTGAATGACCCCCAATGACCTTGTCGTGACCTTGAAAATTTCGGCATCAACAATCAACCCCCGCCACCAAGTTGCATCTGGATACACCAAAGTTTACCCCATTTGACCTGAATTACCTGATGACCTTGTCGTGACCTTCAAAATTTCGGCATCAACAGTCGCCCCCACCCTCCATTGAAGTTTCAAGTCCATACACAATGTTTACCCTATTTGACATCCTACGTGGACCGTGAATGACCCCTTGGAGGACCTTGTCGGACCTTTAAAATGTTCGGCACACAAATTGACCCCACCCTACCTAGTTTCATGTCCATACACCAATGGTTTACCCCATTGACCTCTTTCGACTGAATGACCTTTAAGGACCTTTGATCCACTAACCAATAAAGATCGGTCTCAGAAAGGTTCAAGGGCACCCCACCCACCCTAGTTCAGGAACGTACGACCCTCGGTCTCCAAGAAAATAGACGGACGGGTCCATTTGACCTATCTTGGACCTTGAATGACCCGATGACCTTTGGTCCATAACAATAAAAACACTCGGTCTTCGCAAGGTCGAGGGGCACCACACCCACCAAGTTTGAGGAACGTTGCGACCCTCGGTCTCGAGAAATAGACGCGTCCAGACAGACAGCCACCCGGTATCATTATATAGATAATATTGTATCTGAAATTTATTGTATTTTTATTTTAAAAAAAAAGAAGGCCCCGTTCTGATACTTTTCTGAAGTAACTCAAAAAGTTTTCATTTTTTATTATTTAAAAAACTGAGGAGCGCTAGTTTTAACACAATATTGACAATGACTTTTGCCCGATAGGGACATCGTTTTTCCAATGAAAGCGTCCATTTTATGAAATTTCCTGCAAACAAAAGTTACCACTTTGTCTGCAATTTAATTTCACACAGAAAAGTAAAAACATACTCATGGCTTTCTGGTCTAATTAAAAGGTTATTGACAAAACGCAATAAAACTGATTTAACACCAGGAAAAGATTTCTGATCCCTTTTTGGGTTCTTGTTACCGATTGTATGGGAACCAATGTGCTTCACCCTTTTGCCTTCCACAACCCAATCAGGGTGTGTATTTTGGGGCAAGGAACGCTGCCCGGCTGTCCTGGAAACGGTCACTGCGCTATTTGCCACCGGGGAGTTCAGTAGCCTTCTGGGCCCTTGTGGACAATATAAAATTTTAATGCTGACCTAATTGTGTGTGCGCGCGAGCATAGTTTTGGTCTGATAAAGTTTGGAAATTTGCCGTTTCAGTCGACAATTACTGTGTTGCTATAGTGTTTAATTTGGTTATTTACGCCATTATTCGTGTGGGGACGGAGATGATGTACTATTAGAATGTGGCGGTCATGGAAAGCCTGCTGACAGGAGCATAGTATTTTGCTTGATAGATGTGGAATATTTCCGTTCAGTCTGCAATTTACTGGGTTTCTTAGTGTGTTATTTGAGTCCGCTGTATGAGGACGGAAGGCCTTCGAAACGTCGAAGCCACGGAGTGAAGCTTCAGATTTTGCATCGTTAGATTTGCATATTTGGCGTCAGTCGGCATTTTACGGGTTCTTAGTATAGTTATATTAGCCAGATTTTTCGTGATGGACGAGACAAGGAACATTGGAAAGTGAGGAGTCGGTGGAGTGTTGCAAAGCAACGTTTCTCGTTTTATCATCCTTTTGGTCTTGGCGGGGCGGGCGGGCGAGGGGGGGGCGGGGCCGGGGGGGGGGCGGGGGGGGTGGGGGGGTGGGGCCGGCCTCCTGCTATTTTCGCGCTATTGTAGTTCTAGAAAATCCGAGAAGGAGAGTACAACCAATGATCTATATTGAGGGAAGATTGGACCTTCGCCTAATTACACGGTGGGTGCCCGATTTGTTTTTGTAACGCTGGGGGGGGGTACGTCATCAAAATCATACATGGGGATGGGAAAAGCGCCGACATGCGTCCAGTCGGTTAAACTCCAAGCAGACGGACGGCGGCTGACGCGCAGAAACAGAGAAAGATCACTGCGATCCTCTGGCACATTAGAAGATACACACTGCCTTACATACGTTTATCCTCCCCATCCTCCGTTGACGTGAGCAATTCCCCCTAGCCACCCCTTTTTGGGCTATTTACTATTCAATGTCTTAGAAATGTCGTTTTGCATGAAATTCGAGAGGACAGAGTGGAAAATGAAAACTGAAAAAAAGGTGTTTGCTTATAGAAACGTAAAACATTTATAATTACTATGGTGGTGAAAAGCTAGATCTCTAATTTTGGGCAGTTTTTTACTACTTTATTCAATCTCCCCCTAAGAGCCCTTGTTGGGAATGAAGTGCCGCACAGAAATCATTATTATACGTGTGGTTGTAATGTGACTCGGAACTTTGGAGTACCTTCATCTTTGTCTTTTCTTTCTTTTTTTTTTTTTTTTTTTTAAAAAGCACTAGTTGGGTAACATAATCGGCCGGGTGGGGGTACCATGTGGTAGCTATGAATCTACTCTTTCCCAATGATATCAATTTACATATAGATTGAATAGACAAAAATATTAGCCGAACGAAATGTTAGTTTTCAAAATTTCAAATTGAACAACTTACTTGAAGTTTAATAATATCCTAAGCTGTGACATACTAAGATTTTAGGCTTGCGCAGTTTTAGGGTAAAATGGCCTAAAATATAAAGATTTTAGTGGCCTTTTAGCCAATGAACCTATTTGAAAATATTTTTATTTAAGATATCTTTGTTATGAATAAAGTATGAAATTGAAATATGACATTAAATTAGATGTGAACTGAGGTCATGAAATCTGAGACTTGTATCAAGGATTTGTATTTTGGATTTTGCAGATACTTACAAAAATGTGGATTTTTTTAGTAAGAGTGGAACTACCCCCCGTCCCGGCTCTCTCCCACCACCCACTCAGTGGTCTTGTCAATCATCATATACCAAAGAAGTACTTTTTAAAGTTTTTCACATTTGTTACCTTTTAATCAACAAATTCCAGCGAGAAAGTGTACTTTGCCCTTTTGTGGAACTTGGGGGGAATGGGAAATTTAGTTGGGCAATAGTTTTACAAAAATCGGATTATCCAAAATATTGAATTCAATTAATAAAGGGATTTATGATTTGAAGATATCTTCTTTTTTTTTTGTTTTCAAAATTGAAAAAAGAAAAGTGTCACTTCTTATTTTGGACAATAGGAGTAAGTCCATTTTTCAAAAGGCCCCACACACGGCGGGGGGGTGGGTACTCCCTTAAAAATAGGTGACGGGGATGGCCGGGCAATATGAACCGCTTTTTTAAACCTGCGTAACTGTGAGGACCCCCCAACTCTTCCTTTTTTTAAATCTGTCCTGAAAGGACCCCCCTTTTTAACCTGTCAATGGAAAGAACCCTTTTTTACTCTCAGTTTGATGCCTCCATTTTATCAAGGTCACTGAATGTCCCCCTTATTTCTATTTCATGGCTCTCACAGAAAGCCCTCTCTTGTTCGACTGATGGCTCAGCAAAATGTTGCCATCACTGATGAACCACCTTTTTTTTTCACAAAATGTGAGAGGATCAGTGACTTGAACCCCAGTTCTCAGAATGAACCCCCCTTTTTTCCCTGAAAGTTCCTCAGCGAATGCCCCCTACTTTTGAATCCAATTCGCACATCCCCGGCCCCGTCACTTTCATATATGAGTGCCCTCCGGTCCCAAACCACACTGTGAGCCATCATATCCATCGGGAGACACCTTTTAGATTAAGGCAATGGTAGTAGTTTGACGCAGAAATTTATTTACACTCTCTCTAATCAGGACTTAACCAAATGGTGCATCCCGACGGCCATACACAGGATTTACTTTTTTTTTGGTGGGGGGGGGGGGGACATACCTAACCCTCTAAAATGGCCCTTTTTGGACATCACATCACGAAGAAGTGGATTTCTTGTCAAAATTTCTAATGTTGAAACTTTTTATCACAAAAATTGGCCAATAAGTGGGATCGTTTCAAATTGTGGAATGGAGGGGGTTCAGTCTGCTAGTCTCAAGGGGCAGGAAAAATGAATGAGAAGAGTTTATGAAGCATAAACAAATTACATGGGTCAAAATGACATTAGATTTGTGAGATAACTAGGCCAATTAAATAGTATGAAATTCACATTACAATGCTGGTAAAATACATACAAATTGTTTAGGTCTTCAAAATGGGTAGGCCATAAATCTGTTAAAGATCCCACTCAGTAAAGTAAAATTGGTTTATAATTTCTGTGTGAATCAAAAGGTCAGATATTAAAAATGACCATTCCCTAAAGCAACATGATCAATATGACCAGATTTCCCATTCCCATAATTCATTATAACATTTTTGTTCTAATTGGATATCCCTCTCGGCCAGAGGTTCCATGAGTCCCCCTCCCCACGATTTTCTGCAACTGATCCCGCTGTTTTTTGCCTTCATGTGCTGCATAATTCATTATAGCTTCTGGATTCCGGGGGGGGCGGGGGATAGGAACTCTTTCCTTCCATTTACCCCAGTGCCATGCAATGAGCAAACTAATGATTACTGGCTACTGGCACAGTCCAAACCAAACAGATCATTCAATCAATCATTACTCACTTGCTTATTTAATTTTTGTCCATTCTATTTATGAAAAAAAACATAAAGTCTACCATCACCTAAAAGAGCCAATGAGTCCAGTAGACTCGAGTTAGGACGTTGGACCGTCCACACAATGTAGGGCAAGAGTACGGTACATACAGTGGCTTCGGCCCGGTCTCTACATGACACTGTGCACTCACCGTTCAACAAACAGTTCATTTATTCAGTAAATTACTAATATTACATTTCTTTAAACTTCTGTTGGTCTTTAGGGAATCAAAAGAAGAAATGAAGATTTCGTGATTTTTGGGGGGTTATTTGTGCAATTAACAGCTGAATGAACCTAGACTTGCGATCTACTCTCCATTGCTTCTGCACAGTATTGCTATACGAGGTGTTTTCGCCATTTTAACCTTACCCTGAACGTTGGAGCACCCTTACCTGAACATCCACTTCCGTTATACAAAAATAGGGGAGTGTCCAATCTTCCGTAATATAGGAAATTGGTAAAAAAACACCATGATTTCGGAGGTACTTATGACAGTTCTAATGCTGGCATGTTGGTATTGGAGCTGGATGGAAATCGTGCAAAGTGGGACGAAATGTGTCATGTTATTGTTCTGAGACGGACTTGGACAGAGCAGAAGTGTTACTGATCGACTCGACGTTTATTCGACGGGTGAGTTGCGTTGCGTTTTTTCGCCGAAAATACTAACGAAGTTGTGCGAACTCGAAATATCAGGACTATAGTTAATATCATACAAGGAGTTGCACAAGAAAATCATAAGACTATAAAATTAAAATGGTAAAGGTAGAGAAGAGAAAATTCCATTTGGCATAAAAATTTATATTTTAACTCTATGCATAGTACGGGTAGGTAGGTTGTTGAATTTCAAGGTTGAATTCAAGTTTTGAAAAAAGCTGACCAGTTCTGGCAATAGGCAACGGGCACCTAACCAAATTATTGGGGGCTTGCTAAAAAAGTTGGGGTGTGGGTTTTTAAGGACATTACTGAGCAGGGGTACAGTGCCCTGGTTTGGTTAATACATGGGTGGCATTTTTGGGCATACTAAAGTGCACAGTCAATGCAAATAAATAAGTTCTTCACAGCCAGATTAGACAGCTTAAAAATCCACACAGATAGTCGTTTTGTGGTAGTGGAATTTATAATTAGAAAATCGTTGAATCATGCTTCACTGCAAAACAAACACAATAATAAGTAAAAATGGGTTTAGAGGCCCTGGTCACTCAAAATGATCTCAAGTTCAAGGCCAGGACGTACAAAGGGTTCTATAATTAATAATGTTTTTGAAAACGTTTTCGTGAGGAGTGTTGCACTTGGGACAGTCTGTCAAGAATAATGCTTGTGTGTGAGATTCTCTTTGTTATTGTAACATATATTCAATTTACAAACAATTCATTGCATTGGGGATCTTGTCAATTGGGTTGGCCCAGGTGTTGTATTTTGTTTTGATTTGTAATATCCTTTTCAATACGATT
Source organism: Ophioderma brevispina (assembly GCA_023653785.1). Lineage (NCBI taxonomy): Eukaryota > Metazoa > Echinodermata > Ophiuroidea > Amphilepidida > Ophiodermatidae > Ophioderma > Ophioderma brevispina. Next base: position 139,295 of record JAMKCH010061668.1, read on the forward strand.
TACGCGATTTTTTAGACCTAAAAAACGCGTTTGATACCGTCCATCACAGTACGCTTCTTAGCAAGCCAAGTAGCAGTGGATATGATGGTTGGAGAGTTGATTGGTTCAAATCATAACCTCTGCGAACGTCTCACCAAATATGAAAATCAAAAGATAAGAATCTGATATGCTTCGGTTTTCTCTTTGGCGTGCCCTCAGGGCTCCATCCTTGGCCCCCTCTTAATTCAGCCTTGGTATTGTAAATTGATCTTCCGTGCCAGTCAAACAAGATCTTGCTAAAATTGTCTCACGCAGTATCGACACGGAATATTGTTAAGATCGGAGTGATCTCAGGTTGCAAAAAACTTTGACAGAGGAAATGGAAAGGTAGCCTGATGGCTAATAAGAACAAACTCACTTGGAATGTCTCAAAAAAACCAAATCATGTTATTGGGGCGTATATCAAAATCGCAAAATTCCAGACAAATTTGAAGTTAAGATCAAAGATAAATGCCCTTGATGAGTTAAAGAGCTTTACATATACCTGGGCCGTTACTTAGATCCCACTCTTTCTTGGGAGGGCCACCCTCAAACATGTTTAATAAACTTCTGTCAACAAAAGACTGGAGGGTCCCTTTATAGAACAAGATCATTCCTGAAAGTGACACCTGCAATACTATTTGTACCAGTCCCGGTACGTGCCATCAGTTAGATTACTGTGATGTCTTCTGGTAGTGGGAAAATGCTGCATAAAGAAACATCTATAAGTTGACTAAGCTACACAAATAGTAGCCTGGTAAAACTATATTAAAAGTCAACAGGCGCTTCCCTACCAAAGTAAGTGAATTGCCCTAGGGTGGGTGGATTCTTGATACCAGAAGGGGCTAATCATCAATGTCCAGGTGTACTAAAATGTTATTGTTGGTTAAAGCCCCCATGTACCTGTGTAACAGCTTCCATAAGGTTAGTGACAGCTCCCCATATCAAACCAGAGGGAGTAAACAATTGGCAACCTTATACCCACCTAAACCATAGAACCTGTTTAGGCACAAAGAAACTTTAAATATAGGGGTGATTGTGTCATGGAACACAACTAACTACTGTTGCTTGGTTAAAAACCCTTACCATTCTTCAACAAAAACAACCAAATGTGCAATGAACAATAATGTTAAGATATATTAAGTGTTTTTTTTACAGACAGTGAAGTGCCATATTGCCTAAATACCTCACATGTGTTTTCTTTTCTGCAGCAGTAGGTTGGTGTCTCTCCCACCGATGTCCTGCATTTGGTGGGATGGGGTGGCCGGGCACCCACTGGTCCGGGATATAGGTTGTGGCGGCAGGGAAGACATGGTCGGGATGGTCTTATTGGGGCCGGGCGGGGATATGCCGAATGGGCGGGGTGTGGTCGTGTGCCCGTGGAGTTGTGCCTTGCCCGCAATGCTCCGAGGGGACATTTCTGGTTGTCACGGTGACCTGTGTTCTTGAAATAATACCGGGCCGATGAGGCAGGCGTTGTCTCGCGCGGGGGGTGTTGGGCTGGACGCACCTGCGGTGGGCACGTCGTGGCACGGCCGGCATTGGCCTTAGCATCTCTCCTATCTGGCCCCGGGAGACTTGCCCTTGCCATGTACTGTCCAGTCAGGACGTGTTCCTGAGGTTGGTGCTTGCCCCATCTCTCATGCCTCTCATTTTATCCCAATGCAGGGGCTCGGAGGAATACCAAACCTTCTAACACACAGTTTTTTTCCTGCAATTTTTTAAATTTTAATTTTTCCTTTAAAATATTTATATTTGTTCAACTTTTATAATAATGCCTTTAAAAAAAATCAGATTGGCTGTCATATATGTATTTTTAACTGTTTTATATTGTGTAAAGGGACATAGGTAACGTGGGTTTTATGTTGTATTTTTTATTATGTACTTTGTTAATGTCTTTTTAATGTTTGGCCTTGTGCCACCTGGGCACCAAGGCGAGAGCAGTGCCAGTGCGCTGATTGGTTCACCAGGTAGGGTATCAAAGTAATAATGACATAAATAAATAAATACAGGAGGTGGTTTGGAACAATTGAGAGTTTGCTTCTTGGTATATTTGTTTGTGTCGGTCTTTAGCCTTAAGTGCGACTTAGACCATTCAATTAACGCTGAATGTATGAGTGTGCAAATGGACCTGGGCTCTTTTTAATTTAACATCAAATATTTTGGGTAGCATGAGACTTCTATCATCTCAAATTATAATGGTGTGGATGTTTTTTCTTTTAGTCTTCGATGATTTCTTTCAATCAGGCATTATTGCACCCGGGGAGATTTAGTGGCTCAGTGTGATTATACTCGATTCATCTGATATGTGGACCCGTACCATTCTTGCGGAGGTTGGAAAAATTCAATGGAGGCGCGGGGACTTCTGGTAATCATGTTATTGTGAGGGAATGTTAAGGCATGAACTACACTATGTGCGTTTCCATACATGATATGAAATTTGTATTTAGTGGCATGTGAGTGAGATATGCAAGGGGCGTGAGCCCATCAAAACCAGTCGTCGCCAAAATATCAGTTGTTGGATGTTGGTCGCTATTGGGTGGTTACTTGTTGTCCTTACCCATGGCCACACAAACGAATGATAATGACCGTCAGTGTCTTGATTTAAATAAACCGCCTCAAGGAATACTTCTTTTCACCTAAGCGCGCATTGGCATTATGAGAAAAAAGAGTATCTGAGCACAATGAACCAAGGGTGCAACTATTAATTACAAGCAAACCGGCCACTCTAACACATACAGGTCAATTTTGTAGCACTACCGATTAGTGTATTGCACAGCGGCACCACAGTATGTGGAAGAAGCGGAGGCAACCATTGCTTCTATTGTTGGTCAACTCTATGTTTTCCTTTGTGGTCGCAAAACATGCGAGACGACAAATTTCTAAAGATTACGTAAGGTTTTGCCTCTCTATCTATAATAGAAACCCTTCTTTTTTTGGGAGATATGACCGGAGTTGTCCTCCAAATAATCCGATTGGTACGTGCATTTGACATGAATAGGTCCAAAATCCAGGGGGACGAACTTAATCACGCGAATCGCTATAATGGTTGTGTAATGTCCCCCTAGGTTTCATTTGCTCAAAAACGGATGTACTTTAGGGCAATCACTCACTTGTTTGTTTAACACAGCTTGTTCGGGAAGAACCTGGCTCATTGAACGCAATTTAAATATGTGGGTTTGGCCTGTATATAGTTTCATAAAGTTGAGTCGTATGTCGGTCTAAAATGAAATATTTTTATACAATGAATTGTGTCACATGCACCAGTTTTACTTTACAGGCACCAGAAATTATTTGCACAATGTACGCACAGCAGGTGGGGATGATGGGCTTCAATAGGCTATGGTACATTATACAATGTTGTCCTTTTAAGTAAATATTCGTGCTCAGGGGAAAGCTGGTGTCCCCCACAATTCAAAGAGTGCACGTTTATTTTTAGAAAAATGAATAAAATGTCAACTCAATTTAACTTCTCGATACAGTGGACCAATTTATATACATCACCGCAAATGCTCCAAGCGAATAATGGAGCTAATGATAGTCAATAATAATCGTCCCGGAACCCTTTAGTTAGAGATGTTATGGATAATTTTTGGTTCACTTTCTTCCCACAAGCAACCAAAATTTGGCCCAGATGTTGCTTATACCATACTATCTTGATTTCTGACTGGGCGCCAAAAATGGCGCCCCCTGGAGTCGCCATAATGAACAAATCCAAAATGGGCCCAATAAAATTTTGTCAAATTATAACTATAAATACTATAACTCATATTGATACCACTATTTAGGTTTTTTGTCAGAGAATCCAAGTTCATGTTATCTTCTTAGTGAGAGTTTCAATTCATGCCTTTAAGTTTGACTTAAAGGTCATTTTGGGGTCAAAATCGCCAAAATGGCCCGGCCATAAATTGCAACTGTAATTATAAAATGGCTATAAACTCATAAATTATACCACTTTTAGGGTTTTTTTTTTTTGTCAGAGAGGCTAATTTCAATGCAATCTAATTAGAGAGGTCCATTTCCTCCTTCAAGTTGACTTAAAGGTCATTTTGAGTCAAAATCTTAAAGGTCCATGGCCCCGATCGCTAATAGCCTCGTCCCCAGTGACCGCACATTTTACCGGAATGTCACATTTTGGTATTAGAGAAAGCTACTGTTTTCCATTTACCCTTGAAATCTTAGGGCTAAAGGATGTTTGTTTTGGATGTTTATATCGAAAAAGTGCCCCAGTTTTGGTCGACCATATTAATTTTACACAGTACTCTATTGGGATTACAAAATCACGTTTTAACTCTCACATCAAAAGTTTTGAAATATCCCACGCGAACTTACATATGAGGTTTTTTTGGGGTGGAAGGCCATTCTATCAAGATGAAAACTTCATATACTTATTCGGGCCATCCCCCTTTACAATGGCCGCCATAACATTCGTGAAAAATTGCAACTGTAATTATCAAATGCTAAACTCTTAAATGATACTACTTTTTAGGTTTTTTGGTCAGAGATGGTCATTTCAATATTCATCCATTGAAGGTCGACTAAAGGTTATTTTGGGGGTCAACATTTTTATTTTTCAATCAATTAGGGGCTCTGAACTCGGTATTCTGAGGACAGATAGTTATGACACACGTCATTTAGGGTCAAGTATCAACTGTTCTAATACAAACATTTTAACAGAAAATGCCCTACTACTGCTACTACTGCTACAGCTACTACAAACAATTGATGAAAATTTTAAGAAGAATAAGTCGAACAAAATCTAATGATGCAGATGAGGATGAAGTTTAATAAGCAAGGGGGATGATGGAAAACAGTTTCTTGCTTGACAAAATGACAATAGAATAAACTGCTGTCAGATCCAGCAACAAACTACAGGGCTTGGTTTGGCAAAGCTGTTGTGCAGCCACTGTGTGCTTTAAGGCATTGTAGAATGTCCGAGTTCGTTCCTGATCAAAGGACCCTCGATCGCCAGGGTTGGGGAGCTTTAATGATTCTCGAACCGAAAAAAAATCTGAATGTCGGGCATCTGGACAGGACTGAAGTGAGAGGAAAGTTATTTTTCCTTGTAACTTTTTGCTTTGGAATCAGGGTCGGTTAGCGAATGTTAGAATGTTGTCCCGCTTTTTAATATCTGATAGTGATACTGCAATCTTGTTCAAAATGTTGAACACTTAGTGCAGACTTTGGTTTCCCGCCCCCCTCATTTCAATGTTGATGCGCAAGACACACTTTGAGCAAATCTCGCACCATATTATTTTCAAACTTAAAAAAAAAAGGGGGATGGGGAGGGGGAAAGAAAGTTGTAGTTACAATGCGTTTCAAGCCTATTATTCTCTTTCATAGCTGCCAATATTAACAGGTGTTCCAAGGATGTAACAAGATTGTGGTTTTGAAGCCATGTCGAGCTTCTTTGGACATATCGGCATGAAGCGCTTGACCAGTTTCACAGATTTGAGATAGTGAATGTAGAGACAGCTTCTTCCATTACACTATGTGTATCTAGTGCTACAAGCTCTGATTTGTAACAAGGAAAAGGATTGGCCCAAGCTTCACCTCTCGACAAAATTATAGCACACATCCTTTCAAAACTTGACCTTCGCAAGGCTGGTGTCCTTTCCTCATGATGAGCGGTCAGATAGGTGACGGGACTGGGAGTTGGGCTGCTAGTGCTATGTACTAGCAGTGTAGTCAACTACTAGGCCTGCAGGAATTTGGTTATTCAGCACCTCGGTTTGGATAGTAATTTTTGTTGAGTTAGGCTTACGATGGTTGTCGTGATAATTTTTATATATCGTCCCAGTCTTGTGCACGTAATGACACCTTTCGGGAAAGATATTAGGTTAAACATTTTTAATACTTAAACACGAGTAGGGAAGTGTAACTTTCTTCATCTTATAATTTCTTCAAGTACTGGGGCCGACCATAGACTTGTATGTAAAGTCAGTATTAGGTTTTCTGAACCAACCTTCCACTTCCCGA